>PVJS01019294.1:23585-33964 GCA_004027185.1 Glis glis | reverse complement strand
CTGGTCGCTGGCAGCAAAATCATGGGCACCTGAGTCTCAGTTTCCTTGTCTATAAAATGGGCATAGTGAGGTCTGGCTAGTGAGAGGTGCTGGGTGTTGGTACCTCTCCACATTACCCATATTTTAAGTCTGGCTCCTGGTGCTCCTGCTCTGTCTGCTCTCCCCTAGGCTGAAGCTGGATAGCCCTGCTGGCCTTGACCACTCTAGACTGTGCCATTACTTTGGACTTCAGTGTTGTGGAGTCACGTACATTCCTCAGTTAGGAAGTAGACTCCCTGTGGGCAAGGATGGCCTTTTATCCCCCTCTCTATCATGCCCTACCCGCCCCCAGTCTCCGAGTCATTGTATTGATGTATTACTTCCATATCATTCTCCCACTATTTGCAATGATCTCATTTTAATTGTTTACTAATTTGTTTCCTGTCTCTCCCAGTAGTTGGTAACCTTTTGGTTACATTTACTGCCCTGCTCTCATATCCACAGTGGCCGGTGTCAGGGACACTGTGGCCCTCTGTAAATACTTGGGAATGAATGAAGAGCCCTCTTCTGCATCTCCCTGCTCCCCACACAGATCTGGGCATACCTAGGGCTCAGTGCACACTTCCTGGTCTGTTAGCTGCTTGATTGAATTATACACAGGGCCAGCCCCTGTCAACAGATGGCAGGGGTGGGATTAGGAATGTCCCCAGGTGTCTGGCACGGATGAGGCACAAGGGATGGTGATTTTATGGGCCCACTTCTGTTGCTGATAGCAGTGTCAAGAGCAACAGCTTCAACTGCAGAGGCGGGCCATCTATCACCAGCGTTTCTGTTGTTCATCTGCTCTGAAAACTGACTTTTATGAAAGATTAATCTAATGGAAATGTCAGGTTTGTGAAATGGGAGACAAAGATAAAGTTGGGGATGCCTTTGAGGTCTACAAGAATGTATATATATATTCTTTACATCTATATATTTGGAGGCAAATTCTTTTTTTTTATTTGCTTTTATTGGTGCATTATAGTCTCACATCATAATGTAAATCAAGTGGACAGTGACATACGTGCACACAGCACTTGGTGTCCCTGCCCCTGACTGCCTCCCCATCTCCTCCCTTTCCCTACACATAGCTGATGGTAATAAGACCTTCAGTGAACCTCACTCTTTGGAGGCAAATTCTAAAGGGAGAATTGACAGATTTTTATCCCCCTTCAGTATTCCAAGAGTGTAGATTTTGCTTCCACAACATAATTTTAGGTTAGGCTATCAATTTTCTTTCAAGAAGAAACCAATTTTGTGGGAATGATCTTTGTTCCAGTCTGTAGGATAAGTCCATGTCACTGGGGTCAACACAACTGATGTCCACTTTCTCCTGTGCCATTTCTACTCCCTCTGCCAAAGGTGGAATGTTCTGGAGTCAGTGGGCCTGGCTCTTCTTCTTACGGTGTGCAGGACTTCTACTTTCTAACCCCAATTATGTTGATTCACAGGATTAGATCACGGTAACAAATACAAGAGACAACCAACTTATACAGAGGAAAGGGTTATTTTGGCCCATGGTTTGGGAGGTTTCAGTCCATGGTGGGTTGGCTGCGTCCACCTCATCATGATTGAAGTACATGGAAAACTGCTCTCCTCATGACTGAGAAGCAAAACATAGAAAGAAGAAGGGGCTGGGGTCTCACAATCCCCTTCAAGGGCATCCCAGTGACCCAAACACCCACCTCCCATAAGGCCCCACCTAGTCCCACCGTTCCACCCCCTCTGAGCAGCACCAAGCTGGAGACCAGACCTTTAACACATGGGCCTTGGGGGACACCCAGATCCAAAAGATGGCACCTTCCCAAGCCATAGCACCTGTGAGTGATGGGGTAGGGTATGTGGCCAGGCCGGGCAGGTAGACTCTAGATCCGGGCAGGCAGGAAACTGCCGGGCTCTGTACCAGCAGGACATGGGATGACGCAATGAAATAAATGCTCTTGAGACTTTATTCCTGGTCTCAAAGAGGTGAGAGGGGAGAAGGCAAGAGAGCCAAACTCCCTGAACAAAGCTCACATTATCTATGAAAACCAAGATGTTGAACAAGCATAGTTAGCATTTTAAGCCATCTTTCCTGTACAGGAAAAAAAAACCTCAACAAAAATGGTCATTATACTTTAAACATCTAATAAAAATAGACAGATACAATCCTGATTGGCAAGCATCCTGGAAAAGAATCATGTTAATAATTTTTAATAACATCTTTTTTTATTTTTATCAATAAATTTAAATTAAAAATAATTTTTAAGAATTTAAGTCACGTGAAGTAAAGGGTATTTGGATTTGGATCCATTTCTGTTGTTTTTGTTATTATTATTCTTTTTAATTTATGAGTACTCATTTATTTGTAAGCCAATTTTGGTACCATAGACAGACAATACACTTACACATACAAACATATAAACATAGGCAGAAAACAAATATCTTAGAACTTTAATTTGCCAGGCATTTTATTTTTACAGACAGGGTTACTAAACATAGTTTTAGATTTAAAGTTCCAGATATTAAAATGCAACCTGTTGTAGATATCTGTTTTGTGCCAGTGAGTAATAGACTATAATATAGAGGACACAAATATGAAAACTTATATAGCAGGGGATGTCTGGGGCAGAGTCCACAAATCATGAATGACACTAAAACAAATGGTTTTAGGTGGCCACTTGTCACATGAGGCAAACTGTACATCAAACATTACCACTGTTTATTTTTCTAGGGAGGAAAACCCAAATATTAGATTTTTAAATAAATTTTTATTTATTTATAGAACAAATCTTCATTTTTAAATTTTTATTAGGGCCAAGCCAGGTAACAAAAGCTAGGTGTTTTCCTCTTTTTTTTTTAAAGTCCTTTGCCTTCCATTTATTTAATATGTACCCAAGGGACAAATTTCTAGGGATAGCATGATTTAAATTTTTTAAAGTCTGAGATAGCCATCTTTTATTATATTTTAAAAGTGGGGGATGAGCAAGGAACAGGCAAGAACTTTCCAATTAAAAGGAGTTAATTTGTGGCTGGATGATATAGCTTTAAGGATTTCTTTAGTAAGTCATTTTTTGTTATGCCTCATTTTAACTCTTAAAATACCTGAAAGGGCAAACCCTTATGTCTCAGATTTTGCCTTCAAGCCCTGTTGTCAGGGAGCACATATATATATATATATATATATATATATATATATATTCCTTTTTTTTGCAATAGCAGCTCTGTAAGCAGCAGCTACTATGGGCTTTGATCTTTTAGAAGTCTCCATAGGGGAGAGGGGGTAGCTGGTAAAGCCGGTGGAAGTGGCAAACTTTTCCTCCATGAGCAAACAGGATCCCTTCTCCAGAGGCAGAGAAGGAGCTGGAGGAGGGGGAGGCAATCTACCCTCTTAGGGAGCTAGGGGCCCAGGCCCTTGAGAAGAAGGAGTATGAAAAGGAAAATCACCCTCTAGTGGGGCTGGGGGGTCCAGTCCCCTGGAAGAAGAATGGAAAGGCAAAGAAGGAGTATGGAGAGGGTATGGAGCAGCTCTGACTAGCCCCCATCCTCCTAGAGCTACGGTTCCTCTATCTGGGAACCGTGGGTAATACTGGGTTTCTGTAAAGACCTGCTGCTCCCTGCCTAGACCATTGCCCATGATAGGAAACCTCTCACTGAAAGTTCCGCTCATTGGCGACTCTCCGAAGGGGGCGCCGCTGTTCCTTACCGAAATGAAGTACATGGGACCGATCGGTTTCTCTGTCTCTTTTTCAATGCGTGGCTTGCGACTCTGAATTTCTGGCATGTTCCTCCTCACACGGGGCATCACTTCCCGGGCTTTGTACCAGCAGGACACAGGACGATGCGATGAATTAAATGCTCTTGAGACTTTATTCCTGGTCTTGAAGAGGTGAGAGGAGAGAAGGCAAGAGAGCCGAACTCCCCGAACAAATCTCAGCTCTTCCTTTCATTACAGGCTTACAGAATTCAGGCTGGGTCATCAAATCCTTAATTGTCTCTGGCTAAGGAGTAGAGCATTGGGTTAGGAAAGCTTTAGAAGATAAGTTGTTATCTGGCAGTTTTTGAAAGAGTAGCAGAGGTTGCTGTCTCCAGCAACCTCCTTACGTGGTCTTCCACCTTTAAGCAAAGCAAGCAACAGGTGTAGTAAAACCGGAGGAAAGAGCTTAGACAGTGAAGGGGCTCAAGAGAGGCGGTCTTCTGCCAAAGCAAGCAAGAAGCTAGAAATCCTTAAGCCAATATTTTTTAGACTTAGAACAGTTTCCCACAGGAAACCAGTGTGTTACACTGTCCTGCCTCTCAGGAGGGAGGGAATAGCCGTCAGGAACGGCCCTCTCTTGCACCCAGGCTAGACCCTTTCAGCCTGGCCCCTTCCACAGCAACTTCCGCTGATAAAAACTCTATGAAATCTAGTAGGTTCCAGAAAAGTCTAGGATGTGATTCCTGATTCCACCCCTGATTCATGGAGGCAGAGGGCAGCCATGGAAAGAGATGCAGAACCTGCATCACCAGGCAGCAGCTCTAGGTGTCAAATGCGGGAGTGTCTCTGGAAGATGAAGCAGGCCCCATAGGCTTCCTGGAGGAGGTGGACTTAATGGATTTCAAAGGACAGGGGACTTGACTGTCCAGAGAGGATGGAGAGTATCCCCAGCTGTGGAAACTCCATGCCTAGGGGGTGTCAGATGTAAGTGCTGTGCAGTGACAGACAAGGGAGGGGATAAAGACTTCCATTTGAAAAGGTAAATTTTGGAAACTGAAAGCTAGCAATCTATAGTAACTGGCTGGTAGAGCCAGGGGGGTTAGCTTAACTACCATATGTGGTAGTTAACTGGCAGAGGTATAATACAGAACTCACATTTGGGTCCAGGTCCTGGTTTTTTTGGGGGGGTACTGGAGGTTGAACCAGGGACATTCTGCCTCTGAGTTACACCCCCAGCCTTTTTCTTAATTTTTTTTTTTTATTTTGAAAGCAGGCCTTGCTAAGTTGCTGAGGCTGGCCATGAACCTGTGATCCTTCTGTCTCAGTCTCCCAAGTACTGGGATTACAGGTGTGTACCATTGGTCTGTTTTTTTTTTTTTTTGCAGTACCAGGGATTGAACCCAGGGGTGTTCTACCTCCGCGCTACACCCCCGGCCCTATTTCTTTATACTTTATTTTGAAACCAGGTCTCACGAAGTTGCGGAGGGCCTCACTAGGTAGAGAGAGAGAGAGAGAGAGAGAGAGCTGAGGCTGGCCGTGAACCTGGATTCTCGTTTCCGCCTCTCAAAGTACTGGGATTACAAGCGTGCGCCACCACACCCAGCACTTGGTCTGGTTTTTTAAGTGGCTCTTTTTTTAAGTGACTTGGTCCTTTACCCCCAGCTGGCTTCTCTGCCCTTCTTGACATCCTAGGACATCCAGCCTTACACTGCCAGGTCCCCAAAGTCCAGGGTAATAATGTCACATCCTATTACAGGAGATGCATCTGCAGCTGGCAAGTCCCCTGCACAGCCCCATGAGCAAGGCTTGAATCACATTTATAGCTCATGTCCAGGTCCCAGGTCCCATTGCTTTGACAGGGAGAAGCTCTCACCGTGGCAAAGTGGTACCTGTCGCAGGAGGAAAGCAGACACAGTCAGAGAACAATACTGTCTGATTGCAAGGAGAGCTTTGCCAGCCCTCTCCTACCGAACTCGCCGTGGCTGCCAAGAAGCCGTTCTATGGGGACCACATTCAACTTTTTTTAATTTAATAAAAAACAGCTTTGCTCCAGTGAGTTAGAGAACCTCTCATAAAGTCACAGGAAGAAATAAATAAAAACGAGAGCTGTTTCCCTCACTCTCAGCGAAGGGCCGAGCATCTCTCAGGTCAGGGAATCTGAAACGGAGAATGTGAGCAATGCCCACCATAGGCACCGTCGCCTCTGTTTCTCATCCCTCCTCTCCTTTTGGCAATAAGCACAAGCCTTTAAATGGTTTTGCTCCCAAGTGCTTTTCTATCTCTAAAATTGGCTTATCCTGGAAAGAAGATTAAAACATATATATACACCATATTTTGGAAAATTGCATGATTTGGTGTTGCAAACACCTGTCTTTAGTTATTCACTGGAACCCCTGTGGTCTAGGGCCACAGGAATCTCTGTCATTTCCCTCAGGATAGACATGTTAGGGACTGTCTTTAAGAGAGATTGAAGTGTTCTATCTTTCTCTGGTGTCACCGATTATAATAATATAAAAATACTGAAATGCTAGGCATCGTACCAGCCCACTGCACCCTGTAAAAGCTTATGGGCAGGAAGTATCCTCATTTTACAGAAGAGATCCCTGAGATTCAGAAATGGAGAGAGGTGCCCAAGGTCAGTCAGTGGAAAATGTCGGCTGACATTCAGGCCTGGGTTTACCTGGCTCCAAAGACCGTGAGTCTTTGCCACGGATGCTGCCTCCGTCTTGGCATGGAATGACCCATACTTTCGGTGACAAACTCCCTATCTCTCTCCAACCCAGTGATTCCCAAAGAACATGATAGCGGTACTATTAATTAACAAAGTCACTAATATCCTCCAGAAAATCCACCAGTTGAGAATTATAAGCTTGTAAGTAACACATTTTTATTTAATTACAAAAGCTTGGGAGATGGAATGTAATTTCATGCCACATCTCCTTGACTCACTTACTGCTTTAGAGCAACTGTATTGCTGAAAGCATTTAAAAGAGAAATTGCTCCAAGGGATATAAAAATCCTTACATGTTTGCATCTAAATAAAGTGGCAGTGCCATTAAAGGACAGATAAATGAATATTATTAAGCAGCCTGTAATTAAAGAATTGATTCTTTCTGCATGACTAAAAAGCAAAAAATATATATTATTAGCGATTAATATAATCTAAGACCAGGTTCAGAAGATGCCCAAGTGACTCACTCAATCCAATATTGAGCAATTTATTGTTTTCCAATTAGAAGGTTTATATCCAAGGAAGAATTTTAAAAAGGTAAGTGAACGCTTCTACCCAACTGAAAACCGGAATTATTATTAGTATTATTTTTGCAATACTGCAGATTGAACCCAGGGGCCCCCTACTACTGAGCTGCATCCCAAGATCTTTAAAATTTCTTTATTTTTTTGAAACAGGGTCTTGCTAAGTTGCCATAGGCTATTCTCAAACCTGTGATCCTCCTGTCTTGGCTGCATAAGAATTTGGGACTTTTCTTTTTTTCTTGGAATTTTCATGGGTTTCTGGAGCTTCCAGCAGGAACAAGAAAATGCTGCTATTTTACACTGGGGCAGCCACGGGTACCGGAAGGAACCGGAGAAGATACTGATTATCTCTGGCCTAATATGTCCTCAGTTGGTGGAGCAGCCTCTAAAATCTCACTCCTGCATCTTCACTGATGAGGGAAATTTCTTTCACAGGAAATAAACATCTTATTCCCCCGTGTGATACAGGTTAAAAGGCAAATTCTTCAGAAAGCACGAGTGGCCATATCATGACTCCCATATCAGGGCTATTCCTGGCACTCATCTTCTCCTGGTGAGATTCAGGGCGGGCAGCAGGGTGGAGAGGAGTCAGAGCAGGGGGGCTGTGGGGTACAATGGAAAGGCAGGATTTCATTCTACAGCTGCTGCTTCTGGCTCCCGGTGACATTCTGTGGTTGGATTTGACTTTCGGCTTTTTGCTTCTGAGACAAGGTTAGATGCGATCGTCTCCTCTTTGGGGGCTGCCAGGACTGCATATTGGCAAGTTACTTCTGTTCCTTTTGTGGTGAGGAATCCTGGGCCTTTTACTCCCTGAGCCGCTGGCAGACTCCTCTCAGAATCCCCTCCGAGGCGAGTCCATCCTGATCAGAGGCCGAGGTGGGCTCCATTGGGCCACAGCGGGTCCTTTCCTCCACGGCAAGGCCTCTGACTGTGGCAGAGGCAAAGGACTTAGTGTCTGCCCTTCTCAAACTCTCAAGTTGAAGCCTGTCCCCAGGGTGATGGTCCTAGGCCTTGGGGGATTTGGGGGTGATGAGGATGTGGGCAGAGTCCTCATGAGTGGGATTAGAGACTCCAGAGGACTCTGCCCACTCCTTCCTCTAAGTTAGGTGGTCAATTTTTTAGATTATAGCAGTGAGAATGCTGATGAATACAGACCTTGACCTGGGCATATTTATGACTGAATCAAGAATGTGTCTGTGACTTAAAGCTACAGTGAGAAATGGCTATCTTATATACCCAGGGGATGTAGGACATAAAAAACATCCCAGAATTCTGCTTGTTTAGCACACAGATCATGGGGCCATGCATTCAGCCCCCATCTTGTGTCAGAATCATGCCTAGGGCTTCCCATGCCTCCTGTCACTTAATCCTGCTCACAACACACCTGTCAGGTAGACGCAGCCAACAAACGACACCTACCGGCACCTGCTAAATGCTGGCTCCGCTCCCATTACGCCTTCAGGGCAGACTTGGCCCAGCCTTTAAACATGGTTGCACTGTTCATGGGTACCCCCTCCCCACACATGAATGAATGACTTCTCTGGGAGGCTCTGGAGTCGGAGCATCCTTCTGTTGCTATCTCTTTGGTAAAGGTTGGGGAGGATGGGCAAGACTCCTCAGGTACGCAGCTTCTCTGCCACCAGTCTCAGCTGGGTTCTGGCTGCCGGAGCAATCCATTCCATGGCAGGGGCTGTACTTTCTGCCTCTTTCGATTAAGTTGAGATTTAATTGGCAGGACACAGTGCACAGAGCTTCTCTTCATCACCGGCAGTGTGCCACCCCAGCAGGTGTGCACCGTGGGGCATGTGCCAGTGAGGCAGAGGTCTGAGCATTCGGTCCAGACACCTGTCACCAAGCATCAGCCCAGCCCCCTGAGTGGCAGCAGGCCCAGTAGGGAAGTTACCGGCTACAGGCCATGGCAACCTCATCGCACCCGCCCCAGACAGCTGCTGCTTCTGGATCCTGGTGACATTCTGTGGTTGGATTTGACTTTCGACTCTTTGCTTCTGAGACAAGGTTAGATGCGATCGTCTCCTCTTTGGGGGCTGCCAGGACTGCATATTGGCAAGTTACTTCTGTTCCTTTTGTGGTGAGGAATCCTGGGCCTTTTACTCCCTGAGCCACTGGCAGGCTCCTCTCAGAATCCCCTCCGAGGCAAGTCCATCCTGATCAGAGGCTGGGGTGGGCTCCATTGGGCCACAGCGGGTCCTTTCCTCCACGGCAAGGCCTCTGACTGTGGCAGAGGCAAAGGACTTAGTGTCTGCCCTTCTCAAAACTCTCAAGTTGAAGCCTGTCCCCAGGGTGATGGTCCTAGGCCTTGGGGGATTGGGGGTGATGAGGATGTGGGCAGAGTCCTCATGAGTGGGATTAGAGACTCCAGAGAGCTGCCCAGCCCCTTCCTCAATGTGAAGACACGGTGAGAAGATGGCCATCTATGGGCCAGGACGCAGGCCCTCACCAGACACCAAATCTTCCCGTGCCTCATCTTGGACAGCCCTGCTTCCAGAACCACGAGAAAGAAATTCCTGTTTCTAGAAGCTGCCTGGTTTGCAGCAATGTGTTACAGGAGCTCAAATGCACTAAGAGAGCATGCCTGTCTGGAATTACTAGCAGAACATCCTCAGGACTGAGTCTCTGCATCAGACCCAATTTCTGGGCCCTCCTAAGAATTGCTTTCACCGAGAGAAAGTGTGTGCTGATTGTAGATGTGTTGTCTCAGGTATTTTCTATTCCTTACTAAGTGTCCAGTGTAAGATGAACTCGGGGAGATATTCCTTTTGATCCCAGAACCTGAAAACAAATATTGGCTTTATTTTACCCTCAAACAACTGCTAAGGTTATCTCTCATGGACAAACACTATTCCTTCTTACTTTGACTGCCAGCAAACTCAGTGCCAAATTTGAAGACTCATTTTAATGACTCTAGGGCAACAAACCATCTTTCCCCTGGTATTGTTTTTCTGTTCTATCCAATTGTTCTGCTCTTGTTTTTTAAAAATTTTATTACTACATTAATTTACTAAATTTGCTTAAATACTAAGTGGCCACAAATCCTGTTGGGAGAAATATATAAATATAAACCTTAAGATAAGAAGATAAACCTTAAGATACAGCTCTTTCGATATCAGTTTTTTTTTGAGACATGAGGGCAATGACAGGCACATTTGAAAAAGAGCACTATGCGAAATTTCAAAAATAGGTGGCAAAGAATTAGATGCCTGATTCTTGAATATGTCACTCCAGTTAAGGATGTATAAGTGTCCAGAGAGGAGAGACAGTGAAAGATTGGGGAAGCGGGTTTCCCTGGAGACAGTTCTAGCTTCTTTTGCTGTGTTGACAGGGAACTGTACTTTACACTTCACATTAAGTCCAGGAAGGGAGGAAGGAGGAGGAGGAGGAGGAGGAGGAGGAGGAGGAGGAGGAGGAGGAG
>PVJS01019294.1:0-23485 GCA_004027185.1 Glis glis | reverse complement strand
TGCCTGTAATCCCAGTATTTGGGAGGCTGAGACAGGAAGATCATAGGTAGATTAGAGGCTAGCCTCAGCAATTTAGCAAGACCCCGTTTCAAAGTAAAGTAAAGTAAATGAATAGAAAGGGCTGGGGGTGGAGATCAGAGGTAAAATGCTCCTGGGTTCAATCCCCAGTACCCATCCCCCAACAGACAGACAGACAGACAGACAGACAGACAGACAGACAGACAGACAAATGGAGCCTGCAATCAAACCACCTGCTTTTCAGATTATTCGACACGAAGGATGTGAGTTTGCTTCTCATGAACTAGAAGGTGAAGAGCCCTTGGAGACAGGGCTGGCCCAGAGCCATTTTATATTCTGCCCGAAAGGACCAGGTCGAGAAGTAATGGATCCCACCAGAAAGAGCCAGTGTGGAAGGTCCATGGACATCCAGAAGCCAGGGCTCTGGCGGGCACCAGGACCTTCATCCAGGGAAGTATCTGCAGAAGCCATGACAGCTTCCATGCAAGAGAGACGTCTCTCAACACCGCGGGGCCAGAGAGGACAACGCCGCCCAGTGACAAGCCAGGAACCCCTCCTGTTCTCCTTACCTGTCTCCCCGTTCCCTTGAGGGGAGGGGCGTTCTGAGCCTGGGCTCCAGGGAGAGGGTAGGGTGGGCCCAGAAGGTCCTCCCTGGGACAGGGGAAGAGCTGACATCCACCCAAGTTCCCAAGTGTGCACAGTATATGGGCCTGGGCATTCTAACTTCTGCTTCCTGTGTGGGAGACCTCACTGCCCTAGAACAAGTGAGTGGCTAAGAGAGATGAGAAGCCTTTAGACAGCCTCAGCCCTCATCTAGGGGGAAGGAAAGGATTGCCTTCCACCCATGCATATGAGGAGAGCAGGACGCCAAGATAGCATTTGGTGTCTGATGATTTCCGCGGGCCCCACAGGATTGGTGTGCTACTTTTATATGTGGACTTGAGCCTGGCCGGTCTTCCTGGACTTACATCAGTGCATTTGCTTTCAGAGTTGTGACTTCAAGGGACAGCCTTAGGCCAAATATGCTCTCTTTGATTCCTCCCTACCTTTCCTGTCCTGGCCTATCTAGTTCCCTCTCCTCTTCTCTTCTCCTCTCCTCTCCCTCCTCTCCTGTCCCCTTCCCACCCTGGGTGTTCATGGGGTTGGGCTGGATAAACTAGTGACAGCAAAGACTGGCTCTGAGTAGAGTCACAGACAAGAGCCCCAACCTCCCCAGCAGCAGTAGATCGCTCGGCTCCCCCCGCCCGGCAGAGCTCAGCCTCGCTTGGCACCCTTGAGAGTGTCATCCTGGGACGCCCTTTGATATTGTTTTGATTGTTGACTGCAAAGGCCTGAAGCATCTCCTTGGAGAGGTGGAGAGGAGGGCCCTGGGGAAGGGGCTCCTGACAGTCAGGCTCCATCCAGGTCTTACAGAACCCTCTCCTCAGAGCCTCACACATCTGGGGTGTGGGCCATGTTTCCCCTGTCATGCCGAGTTCACTTGGATGGTTGAGCAAATAAACACACAGAGATGGCGTAGTTTGCACAAGACTGCCCAGTAAAAATGGAGGGAGCCGGAACTGGAGTTCTTGTCAGCACTTTATTCACCCAGATACCTCAGCCTCCTTCAGACATAGATGTTTGAAGGGCAACTAGGAAGGATGGAGGGACACCGAGGTCTATTCTTCAGCTGGTCTTGGGGCTAGAGGACTCCAAAGGTGGCGGCAGCCTTATGTGGCAAAGAAAGGCAGGCCAAGACCTTTTGCAGAAAGCCAGGAGGAAAGGGTGCACGGGCTTGCTGGGGTCCAGAGGGCTCTCTGGTTGGCCCCCGCTGACTGGGGACTTGGGGATGTTGAGGGGAGCGACAGGATTCTGCTGCCTGCATCGTGTGTGCAGCTCACTCAGAGCAGCACTCAGCTGATTTGCGCACTTTAGCATCTGTTCATCAACCCAGCCGAGCATCAGGCCATATTCCAGGGCAGGGCTCGGATCGATTTTGGGGAACACAGCATGAGCTGGGAAGTTGGGATCGGATGCTCCAGAGCAGCACAATCTACGATGAAATCAGTGTGGGCTGCCTGCGTCACCTGAAAGTTTCCAGTTAGCCACCAAGACAAGTAAAAAAGGAATTGGCAGAATTAATGATAAGTTTATCTTATTTAATCCTATATAGCAAAATGTCATTTTAACAGATAATTGATATAAAATCATTACAGGGTATTTTGTTATTTTGGGGATACTAAGTCATAAATCTGGTATGTGTTTTACGCTTGTTGGAACCAGCTGTGTTTCAAATGTTCCATAGCCACACGTGGACAATGGCTACTTATTGGACAAGACAGTTTTAGAGAAAACCCAAGGTTGATCCTGGAGTAGATGTGATATCCTGTCCCCTCTGGGGACCTGGGAAAAGTTAGCAGGGTCCCTGGGACCCGGGGTTTGGTCCACTGGGTAGAAATAACCAGGGATGACTATGGAACATAGTGGGGAGGACCCAGGACATCCACCCCGGCTGGGGACCGTGGGAGTCCAAGTGGTACTCAGCACTGCATCCACCTTCTCTGCGTGGTAGCGGGTGCTGCCGGACTCTGCCAGCACTGCTGCACACACTCAGGAGGAGAGAAGGCAAAGTGTATCCATTTCTCCATCTTGCCAAGGTCCTGCCTCTCCGAGTCCTTCCCGTGAGCAGTTTCAATCTCACCAGCCAGCAGGTTCTGGGACATTTCTGTCTTTCCAGTCTGGAGGATGGGCGTTGTGTGATGGAACTTGCTTCAGCTGCCTTCCAGGCGTGTGCTCTGAAGAGATCAGGTGGGCCGCATCCAGGTGAGCTGGGCCTCCGCAGGGAACTCAGAAACGCGGCTTCTGGCATGGCTGTGATAACCATGTGGCCCTGGTGCATCCGGCACCTCAGCCAAGAAGTGGCTTGTGATGTTGTTGGGAAAAGGTTTGCATTGAATTCTATCTGGCCCTGGTTGGATCAGCGTCTGTATCTCCTCATTCGCCTGCTGGTGTTGGGCAGACAGCACACATGCGCATGTGCTGTGTCCGCGGTGAGGTCAGAGAGTCAGAGTGACTTTTGTCTTTGGGTCTTGCCCCTTGTGCTGGGCTCTCTTCCCTTTCTCAGCAGTTTCTGCCACCCGGCTCCTGTCCTCGTGTTGCTACATCCCATCCAGGCAGAAAGGAATCCATCTGGCTCAGCCCATCCCTGGCGAAGCCCCAAAGTGGGACTCATTGTGGATTTTCCATTTTGAGATCCACTCGGCGGATTTTCACCTCTGATGGTTACACCTACCGTTCCCCTTCTCGGAAGGGAGTTTTCTCCCCTTGTCTGACTGTTGAACTTACAAAAACATCCTAGTTGCTTTTCGTTTCTGCTTTGAAGTGCAGGCTCCACACAGTAGATCTGTAGGTTACAGGGTATGTGGCAACTCGTGCTGGCAGGTGTTAGCTCCACACATCTCTCCGGCCTTAGAGCAGGTACCTAGGAGGTATACTAACTGAATTTAGGTGTTAAGGAACCTATTTTATGCCTCCCAGGATGACTTCCCTTCATAAGGGGCAGGAGAAGACAACCACAAGGAAGTCTGGCTAAGGACTGGATTTTAGACACCTTGGGGGGTATATTTGAGAGATGGGATTTCCAGCACATTTCTTTTTTTTTTTTTTGCGGTACCGGGGATTGAACGCAGGAGCATTCTACCTCCGTGCTACGCCCTCGGCCCTATTTTTTATACTTTATTTTGAAACCGGGTCTCACGAAGTTGCGGAGGACCTCACTAAGTAGAGAGAGAAAGAGAGACAGAGAGGGAGAGAGAGCGAGAGAGCAGAGGCTGGCCTCGAACCCAGATCCTCCGGTCTCCGCCTCCCAAAGTACTGGGATTACAAGCATGCGCCACCATGCTCGGCTCCAGTACATTTCTAATTATAGTCAGTCCTCTACATCCACATATGTAGAGTTGTGGATGTAGAAGACTCGGCCTGCCTTTCTTTGCCGCGTAAGGCTGCCACCAACTTCAGATGGGAAATATATGGAACAAAGTTGTGTCCGCACTGAGCATTTGTGGAATTTTTCTCCTAATCATTATTCCCTAAATCATACAATGACATGCTTTCTATATCACTTACATGGTGGTAGTAATGCAACCTAGAGATTTATGTATCAGTAATCTAGAGATGACTTAAAGTATACAGGGGGTTGTGTGTAGCTAATTCGCAGGGACAGCACTGTTTTATCTAAGGGATTGGAGCATCTGCCAGGGAGGGTTCTGGAACCAGTCCCCTGGAGAAACTGAGGTAGGACTATTTACAACAAAGGAAAATATACTAAAGGCTGTTTGTTTAGCTGATGACTACAAATTAAAAGGATGTCTCAGGCCTGATTTTTTTCTAGGAAAAATATACCCATGCTTGCACCCAGCTTAATAGGGTTCATAAGCAAAATTATACTTTTTTAATGAATACATTTTCTAATTCTTTCATCTATCAGTGGGAGTGAACTCATTTGGGAAATTTGATAATAGTAGTGTCTTCAGTCAATTGGAGGGCCGGGGACAGAGAACAGACCTCAAATCATTGTGAATTTGCCTCGGGGCCACCAATGGATTTTCACAACCATGTCCTAACCACGAACCATACATTAATCTCATATTTAAAGAATGGGCTGCTCAAATGATTTTCCATTTCGGGGTTGAAGTGTATGTGAGTGAAAGCAAAATTTAGAGCCCCCCAAACTGCTAGAAAATGACTGTAGTTTTGTAGAACTCAGGAATGGCGTAGGATTGTTATTGTACCTCCAGGAGGTAAGGTGCATGTATTGATTAGTTCTCCATCAGATGTCGGCCGCAGTTTGAAATAAGCCAGCTCCCGGCATGGTTATTGATGCTATGATTATTTTTCTTTCTTCCCCCACTGTAGATGGTGCTTTCGGTTATGTGAGGGCCCAAAGAAAATGCAAGAGGAAGGAGAGTGAACAAAGGGAACTGTAGTAGGAAAGGCCTGTTGCCCCCAAGAGTTGCTGCTCAGCACTGCGTAAGGGAGGGAGAGCCTGTGTGAGCAACGGGGAGCCTGAGCTTAAATCTAGCTCTGTCCCGACTCACCTGTGTGGTTGCCACCATTACTCTGGCACCTCCTCAGTGCACCAGAGCTAGGGGACCAGAGTGCCTGCATGCAGACATGGCCCTCCCGGAGCCCACCCTGCTTACTACACCAGGAACAGCGAGACACACAGGATTCTCCTCGTGGACATGGTCAGACTCAACATAGCCACTTGGGAGATACGGGAGAGAACAAATCATTGAGTTACACACCAGAACCCAGAAACCATCCACTCCGGCTGGATAAAGCTATTAGACGAGTCCCTTCGTTGTTTCAACCAAGCGGGTAATTCTCTCATCCTGAAAGAATGATCACTTTGGGTTTATGTTCTATTTCACACAATGTGCAGGGTTTATACGTTAGAGTGTTAATTAAATTTTTATTGCTTGATATAAATTGGTGTTTCTAACTGCCTTCTATGCATGTAAGGCATTTTTAAATGGCTCTGTATCAGCCTTGGAGCTTCCCTGTCGGCTTCTAGAGGCGTCTTGATTACCAATAGGTTGAAACTGCTTTTTTGGTGGATTAGATGGGTCCCATCCTGATATTTGACTGGCAGGTTCTTTCCTGAGGATAGCTGTGGCAGTGACTAAAGGGGTGGATTAGTGGGGCTGGGTTTGTGAGCATCTTTCCCTAGCTGAAGTAGCTGCTTCTTTCCAAAGGAAACTGCGAGTGAACAGAACGGTTGCCGTGGCCTGGCCAGCTCAGTCTGGCAGAGCACCTCTCCGGGCTGTGCTGCCATCTCCACTCTCCCTTTTGGGGCAAGGCTGCTGTCTCCATCCTCATGGTCTGCTGGGCCAGTTCCTGCACTTGATGCGTGTGGTTTCCTGGGCTGGGGACAGCAGCAGGGATTGCTTGGCTCGGGCTCCACACTTGGGTGCATTTGAAGCCGCTCAGAAGGAAGAGCTATGCTTATGTCAGAAAAGAGTATATTTGAATGTTGAAGGTACAAAAATAAACACCTAAGTATCTATATTTATAAAAGTAAATGTTTCCAAGGCAGGAAAAGCATTGGGATTAGATCATCAGAAACCAAAACAGTGGTTCAATAGCTCATACCACACCCATGACATTGATCTTCTACTTTTTAATGTGCAGCTACAGTACTGTCCCATAATGCCAGAAGCTCCCTCCGAGGTCTTAAGATAACTTAATAGGAAACAAAGTCCTACCATATTCATAGTTCTTGGGGATTCATTGGTGTCTGGTTGTCCATCCAGGCATCCCAGGAACTGGCCATATGTGGCTCTATTGAATGATCCAAATTTTGTAGAGCAAATGCCTGCACAGTCCTGGAGCAAGTCTGACTCAACACTTTCGGCTCTGGGCTGGGTCTCCTGGGGCCTCATGGAGCCATGCTCAGCATTAGAGCTCCACTGGGGCTCTGTCCTTGGTGGGTTCTCACAAGGCCTCCCTGGAAGTGACTGCACACCAATATCTGTTCTCCTTTCTGTCTCAGGCATGCAGGCATGACACTCATGACACTACCTGGCCCCTTGCAGTTAGATTGTACCTACCTCTGGGTAAAGATGTGTGGGTAGATGCACTGTGTGATCTGGACTGAAGTAGTGACAAGCCCACATGGGATCCTCTCAGTCTCTCTTCCCCCACTGCAGCAAGCTTAGAACACTCCATGGATATGTAGATCTGTAAGATCAAAACATCCCGGATCAACAAAGTCCCAGGGAGTTGCCCAGACCCACAGAGGACCCAACAAGACTTCTGTTGTGTTAAAACATAGAAGTTTGGTATATTCTTGTCCTAGCCTGAGAACTGTGATAAAAAGTGCAGGTATGTGGATGTTTGTGTGTGGGCGTTGGACAGGTAGGGAACTGTGAGAATGAGTCTTCAAAGAACATTCCATGGCATCTCAGTCAACATTATTATTTTTTTTGCGGTACCGGGGATTGAACGCAGGGGCGTTCTACCTCCGCGCTACACCCCTGGCCCTATTTTTTTATGCTTTATTTTGAAACCGCGTCTCACAAAGTTGCGGAGGACCTCACTAGGTAGAGAGAGAGAGAGAGAGAAAGAGAGAGAGAGAGAGAGAGGAGAGAGAGAGAGTGCGCGTGCGTGCGTGCTGAGTCTGGCCGCGAACCCGGATCCTCCGGTCTCCGCCTCCCAAAGTACTGGGATTACAAGCGTGCGCCACCACGCCCGGCTCAGTCAACATTATTACTGTTATAATCCAAAGCAACTGACCACGCAGCTTAGAGGAAGGAATATTTATTTGCTCAAGTTTTTTGGAGATTCAGGGTTCAGTACATGTGAGGCTAGGGTCTGAAGCTCAGGGGATGGCAGTGGGAAGTGGAGAGAGACAGACACAGAGAAAGAGACAGAGAGACAGAGAGATATATATAGAGAGAGAGCACAAAACTCTGCTCTCACATCATGGAGGCCAGAAGCAGACAGTAAGCAAGAAAGGGGATTCAAAGACACAAGCACAATCCCCAAGATCACACCCCCAGGGACTCACCTTCTCCAGTCACATCCCACTGGCCTAGGTTACCTCCCAGATGAATTGATTATGGATTTATCTACTGATGAGATTACAACCCTCATGAGCTAACTATATCGACCCTGAGCTCTTCAGGGGACATTTTATATTTGATCATAACACACAGAAAATAGTTGCCTGTGGGAAGCCAAGCTTGGTTTTCCAACAGAATGTGTGCTAGTCAGCTTACTGTCACTGTGACAAAATACCTGAGGAAAAAAACTTAAAGGAGAAGGATTTATTTTGGCTCATGACTGCAGAGGTTTCAGTCCATGGTCAGTGGCTCCATTGTTTCTGATCCTATGGTGAGACAGAAGATCATGGTGGAAGGGAGGGTGGAGAAAAGATGCTTACCTTGTGGTAGCCATGAGACAGAGAGAGAGAGAGAGAGAGAGAGAGAGAGAGAGAGAGAAATGAAGGGAAGAGAAGAGAAGAGGAGAGGAGAGGAGAGGAGAGGAGAGGAGAGGAGAGGAGAGGAGGCTGGGGACAAACTATGCCTATGTCCTTCAACTGGGCCCCATCTTCTACAGTCTCCACCACATCCCACCCTAACCCATCAATTAACCCACTGATGAGGTCAGAGCCCTCATGATCCAATCACTCCCCAAAGCCCCACCTCTGAGCACTGCTGCATTTCAGACAAAGCTTTCAACACATGAGCTTTTGAGAGAATAGTCCAGATCCAGATCATCACAGGATTCAAAGGGAACTCTACTCAAGACTTGGAGGAGCAGGAGGTCTACACAGGGAAGTGCAAAGCAGAAGCATGCAGACCACATGTGGATATATGAGTTGGTCTGATATTTGGCTTTTAAGAAACGGAGCATTCCCTTATGTTTCCAATCCAATTTGAGCAACCGCTTGCCAAGAATGGTTCCTAAGGCAGATGCTCCTATCCTTTGCATCTCATTATCACAATGCATTCAGGTGGTTTCATCCTGACAACACCTGAGTCAGCTTTGCCTGCTGCAAATATCAGAATGAAGACTCTCCTATCAGGTATTAGCATCTCTCAACCAATGAGTGAAGGGAGCTGGCTGGTGAAAGAGCTCTGCTTCCTATGATACATGCTGTAGGTACACTGGTTCTTAGAGTTCCTCTGTAGGGTCATACCCCAATCACCCATAGTGGTACCTTGTTTGAGAACACCCTTCCCTGACTTTTCTGCTTCCTCTGTTGATGTACCCCGGGGTCACCTCCCCCAAAACTCTTTGCACTTAAATGCTTATCTCAGGCTATGCTTCTGGGGAGACCCAAAGTGTTACAATTCTTTTTGAGGCTGGCTGTCCATCTCAGTTGATGTAAAGAGAGACAAGGAAAAGGGATTTGGTACATTATTGCAGTGTAAAGGAAAGATAATCATGTAGATATTGGCTCCAGTTGGCATTGTGCTCCATCACTTGTTAAATACTTTCAAACATAATTGGAACAATTACCTTGTGAAACAGATTTTATCCCAGTTTTACAGTGAGTGCCAAAGAAAAGGTGGAGGAAGAATTCATAGCCTGTGGAGTTTTAGGGCTACAAGGAGGTCATGAGGAAGCAGAGAAAACATCTCAAGCATTGGAGGCATTGTCACGGGCCATGTTATCATGGGAAAGTTTGTGGAAGTTCTGGAGGAGTTCCTAGTGCAGGAGAAAGGGGGACACAACTAGAGACCAAGAGGCAATTGGCTTATATAATGAAAAAGAATTTCAGCCGACATCAGTCATAGACAGAGATTTATTTAGGAAAGTTATAAATACATATTCGAGGGAGAATGTGGGCCATCTCCAGAGTGAGAGATATATTTAGTGGTTCATGGAACTTTTACTTATTTTATTTTATATGCTTTTATTTGGTGCATTGTAATTTTACATCATATTGAGGTATAGAGTGATAGACACATGCATGCACACATCTCTTCTTAGAGCTCTTCCCTATGGTCTGCCACCCTCCTCCCCCCCTCTCCATACATGCCTTTGAGATTGGAATTGGTATTTTTATATATATACATAGCATTATTTCAACTGTTACATTATTAATGTCTTCATCCCCCCTCCTACCTCCCCTAAACCTCTTACACCACTCCATTGGAGTCTCTGATCATATCTTCTATCTATCCCAATTTCTAATTACTTCTGCATGTAAGAGAAAACATACAATTATTCATTTTTTTGAGAATGGCTAATCTCACTTATATATTCCTGAGATCCATCCTCTTTCATGCAAATGACATGATTTTGTTCTCTGTGGCTGAATAAAATTCCACTATGTGTATATACCTCAATTTTGTGATCCATTTATCTGTTGATGGACACCGAGGCTGGCTCCATAATTTGGCAATTGTGAATTGTGCTGCTATAAACATAGACATGCATGTATCACTATGTTCTGACTTAAGTTTCTTTGGAAAGATGCCCAGGAGAGGTATCATTGGGTCATATGGTGGTTCTATTCCCCATCTTCTGAGATGCCTTCTTTTGTTGTACAGAAGCTTTTTCATTTAATGTCATTACATTTTTAAATTCTTGCTTTAATTTTCTGAGCTTTGCGGGTGCTATTGAGGAAGTTTCTACCAGTATCTATATGTTGGAGTTTTGTTTCTATACCCTCTTCTAGTAGTTTCAAAGTTACTGGTCTAATTTCTAGGTATTTGATCCATCTTCATTTGACTCTTGTGCAGAGTGTGAGGTGGGGCTTAAATTCATTCTACAAATGGATAACAAGTTTTACCAACATGATTTGTTGAAAAGGCTGTTTTTTCTCCAGCATATGCTTTTGGGGACTTTATAAAAAAACAACTTGCTATAAATATGAGGATTTGTTTCTGAGACTTCTATTTGGTTCCATTGGTCTATGTGTCTATATTGAGCCAATACCATGCTGTTTTAATTACTACCACTTTGTAGTTTCATTTGAAATGAGGTAATGTGATGCCTCCAGCATAGTTTTTATTGTTGAGAATTGCTTTGGCTATTCTGGGTCTTTTGTTCTCCCATGTGAAATTCATGACTGATTTTTCTAGATCTGTGAAGAATGACATTGGTATTTTAATAGGGATTGCTTTGAATTTGTAGATCACTTTTGGTAGGATGGCCATTTTGATTATATTTATTCTGCCTATCCAAGAGCATGGGAGGTTTTTCCATCTTCTAAGATCATCAAGTTTTTTCTTTAGTGCTTTATGATTTTCATTGTAGATGTCTTTTGCTCCTTGGTAAATTTATTCCAAAATATTGTATCTTTTTTGAGATTACTGTAAATGGAATTGTTTTCTGGATTTCTTTTTCAGTGGATTCATGATTGGTTTATAGGAATCCTAGTGATTTTTGTAAGTTGATTTTGTATACAGCTACTTTAATGAAGCTGTTTATTACCTCTAGAAGTCTTCTGTTTGAGTTTTTTGATCTTCTATGTAAAGGATTCTGTCATCAGTGAACAAAGATAATTTTAGTTCTTCTTCTCCTATTTGTATTCCTTTAATTTCCATCTCCTGTCTTATTGCTGTGTCTAGAGTTTCAAGTACCATGTTGAGTAGGAGTGGTGACAGTGGACATCCTTGTCTTGTTCCTGATCTTAAGAGAAATTCTCTCATTTTCCCCCCATTCATTATGATGCTGGCTTTGAGTTTATCATATATAGCCTTTATGATGTTAAGGTAGGTTACTTATGTCCCTAATTTCTTCAGAATTTTTTATCATGAAAGGATGTTGAATCTTTGTTGCATGCTTTTTCTGTATCTATTGAGATGATCATGTGTTTTTTGTCTTTAACTCTATTATTGTAGTGAATTACCTTTATTGATTTGCATGTGTTGAAGCAGCCTTGCATTCCTGTAATGAAGTCAACTTGGTCATGGTGTACTATTTTCTTGATGTAGTTTTTAATGTGAATTGATAGTATTTTATTAAGAATTTTTGCATCTATGTCCATCAAGGGTATTGGTCTGTAATGTTCTGTTCTCGTGGTATTTCTATTTGGTTTTGTGATTAAGGTGAAGCTGGCTTTATGGAATGAATTTAGTAGTATTCCTTCTTTTCCTATTTCATGGAATAATTTGAGGAGCATTGGGCTTAGTTTTTCTATAAAGATCCTGTAGAATTCATCTGTAAATATGTCTGGACCTGGACTTTTCTTTGATGGGAGACTTGTTATTGCTGTTTGATCTCTTTGCTTCTTATTGGTATATTTAGATTTTCTCCATCCTCTTGATTCAGTTTAGGTAGGTTGTAGGTGTCTAGAGATTTGCCAATTTCTTCTAGGATTTCTAGTTTATTGGAGAATAAGTTTTCAAAAATAATTCCTAATAATTTTCTGGCATGGAGATGATTTTCATTGAATTTGTTTGATGTGGGTTCTGAATGACTCCTGTACATGAATGTCCATTTAATTATTAAAATTGGGGAAGTTTTGTGATATTATTTCTCTGAAGAGATTCTTAATTCTCTTGGTTTGGGCCTCTATACCTTCTTCAATGCCAATTACTAAGTTTGAAAGTTTATTGTTATCTCATATTTCTTGACTGTTCTAGTCCTGCTGTTGTATTGTTTTTCTTTTTTCTTGACTAATTTTTCAGTTTTGAATGTACTGTTTTCTGAGGCTGAGACTTTGTTTTCCATGTGGTCTAGTCTGTTGGTGATAGCTTCAATTGAATTGTTTATTGATTCTTTCAGCTCATTCAGGGTTTCTGTTATTTCTCTATTGACTTGGTCCTCCTACAGCATTTGGAGCAACTGGCAATGGAGTATACATTTCTCAGAGTCCTGCCATTGGAGTTCCAAGTTCTCACTCTGGGTTTGGACATTTATGTCCAGGTGGACACTTTATTGTATTGTGAAATGAGAGGGAGGAAGAAAGTAGGGGAACAATGACATTCCAAAACAGAGAAAAATCAGATGGGGAAACATAAAATCAGATGGGAAAAAGATAATTACTATGATGACATCAATAATGAAACAAACTCTTGAGAATAGAAGAAGAGTAAAATATAAAAAAAAGAAAGAAAAAAGTGGAAACCCAGACAGAAGACTTCAGACTAACCCATACATGAGCATATCCACAGGAAATAGAGCAAAATTAAAAAGAGGTGACAACCCAAACTAAACAAAAAAAGGCAATCAAAACCCAAAAAACCATACCAAACCAAACAAAATAATAAGGAATACAATTGAAACTTAGAGAAAGGGGAAAATAAGAAAAAGAAGAAAAAAGAAAGAAAAAATGAAAAAGAAAATTAAAAAAAGACAAGGAAGAAACAAATGAACAAACAAAAGAGTAACAGCTGAACTATAACCACAGTTTTGATACAGAAACAATAATAAAAATGCAGAAACAAAACAAACAAAAACCCACAAAAGAAACCCTCAAACAACATTTTTTTTTCACATTGAATGGGGACTTGGTCTTGTTAGCAGTGAAGTTTCAAAGAGTCTTCTGCTCTAAATGGTGCTGTCTCTGTGTGATGTATTCTAGTTTACCCTTTAGCAAGCTGGATTGGGAGGGTCAAGTTGAGATCATTTGAATCTTCCCAACTCCTTTCTGGATCAGTTAAATATTTGTGGAGCCTATGTGTACCAGGGAGCTTTGCTGATGTTTTATTGAGTGGGGGAGGGAAAAGACCCTCCCCTGTTTGCAGACACCACAATCCTGGTAGTGTGACCAGAGAGCACCATGGGGCTTGTGTTTATGGTGGGCTCTACTCCTCTCTGCTATGTCCAGGATGGGCTGTGCTAGTGAGAGGGCCTAGAGGCACTATTTATCCATGTGTGGGGTTTGGTTCTATAGGGGGATGGGGCCTCATTGGTGCAGTGGCCCTCAGGCTCTACAGAACCTAATTTGTCACCCTTGTAGCTTGGGTCCATGCTGCTGCTGCTGGGTCTGTAGGGGGAGCTATGCTATTCTTCTGGAAATAACTGGTTCCTGGAGGCTGGAGCCTCTGGGTCTGGGGTCCTGCCACTGGTGCTGCCCCCACTGTGGGTGCCCTGTTGAGGAGACCTGAGGGCTCTCTTCTTTCCCACAGGTACCACTGGTATTGGGGTCCACACAGTCACTGCTGCTGCTGGCTCTAAAATTTCCAGGGACCTGGAAATTTCATTCCAAGTCAAAGTTGGAACTCACTGTTTCTACCAGCCTTATTGGGCTGGAAGCTCATCGATAGTATATCCTCATTAATTCCTTAATTTTTGTGTGCCAGGAGTAGATGTTGATGACTCATCTACTATAAGGTAGGCAGTTTGAATGGAAGAGGAAACATGGTTGGATGAGGTTTATGGAGGAGTGGGGGGAGACACTATGATACCTCGTGGTGAGAGGTATGCTAAACCTGAGGAAGGACAAAGGCGCTCCTTGCCTTTTTCTCCACCAGGTGTGTCTGAAGTCCTGCGCATATTGCTCTAAGTGCTGCTGGTTGCGGCTCGCCCACATCCCTGCCTGCCGCTCAGTGAGGCAAGGTCAGTTGCCCTGAGGCTCTGGAGCTGCTGAGACAAGTTGGAAATTGGATCAATTGCTCCCAGGGAGCTCCAGGCAAGGGCCAAGGCTGGCAGTTTAATGGGGCTTAGATCAGGTCTGGGCAGCAGGGTTGGATGGCCTTGGCTCTGGGTCCTGGGAAAGACTCACTGATGGATAGAATGAATCCACAGCATCACTTGAAGTAGCACGATCTGCCTGAGCAACTACAGCAGTTTCCTCTCAGGAACTTGCAGGTTTGGTGGTACTTTTTTTTTTACTTAGAGGATGGCAGGAGTCCAGTCCCTTATGAAGTAGGGTCTGGTCAAGAACATGGGACAATTCTAGGGACTATGATCACAAAGGGAATTTTATAGGGGGGAGTCAGACACACAGGTCTTGGAGGGCGGAAAAAGAGTAAAAGGAAACACATGTAAGAGAGTCCACCGTAGACGTGGGAACAAAGGGAGAGGCTGGGGTTATCACAGACAGTATTACAGAGAAGGTCCCCTGCAGAGCAGATGAGCCCCGGCTGGAGCTGCTAACCCAGAGCACGGCGGGGGGGCCCTGCAGGGCCAGGTGCTCCCCAGATAGAGCTGATACTCAGAGGACAGTCAGGGAAGCTGAGCCTTCTCAGGACAGAGCCTCGCCTGCCAGCCGCAGGTACCTGAGGGGTCACAGTAAAGTTTGTATGTACGCGTCAAAGTCAGTGGGGACTGGAATTGACCTTTGCTGCTGGAACAGGGGCTCTTTGTGATACACAGTGCAGGACAGGCAAGCCTAAGGACAGAAGACCCCTCTGTTCTCCAGGGAGACTATCTTCCAGTCTCATTGAGTGGCCTCTTTGGACAGGAGCTGAGCAGACAAGGGGGAAATGCAGTCTGCTGTTGTAGTCAGGAAGTAGAGGACAGGAAGTGGACCGAGTGAGAGATAGACCGTTCGGGCTGCTATAACAAGATGACAAAACACTGGCTGGCTTATAAACAACAGCATTTTATTTCTCAGAGTTTTGGAGTCTGGGGAGGCCAAGCCAAGGATCCAGCAGATGTGGTATCTGGCGAGGGCTGCTTTTGGGTCAGAGATGGTGCCTTCCTGCTGTGTTCTCATGTGGTTTGAGGGAAAGTGAGCTTTCTGGAGCCTCTTTTATAAGGGTGCTGTTTCAGTAAGCATTCTCACTGCTGTGACCCCAAATATCTGATGACCACAACTTAGAGGAAGGAAGATGTATGTGCTCATGGTTCTGGAGATTTCAGAGGGTTCAGTTCTTGTCATGTCTGTGGAGCTCAGGGCATGGTGGTGGGGAACAGAGAGAAGGAGAGAGAAGGGGGTCCATGAATATATATATATATATATATATATATATATATACATATATTCCCCAAGACCACACCTCCAGTGACCCAGTGGTTTTCGTCTGCTCCTAAGCTAATTAGCTGTAAGAGGGAAAACATGCCCCCATGGTATTGTATTTTAATTCTAATTTCTAACGCATGGTTTGAGAGCCCAGATGACCTCATTTCTAGCCCCGGTGAGGTGCCGGAGGGGCTGTGGCATCTTTTGGGGGGAGATCTAAATACAACCTTGTTTTCCTTCATTGAGGAGAAACTGTTGTTTGTGGGAATCTCCTCACAGATGTTAGCACACAAAATTTGCACAAAAGTTTGTAGAAGGGTTAAAAAAGAGATCTACAAAGAGAAATTAGATTCTCCTTCCAGGACCAGCATCAACCACCTGCCTGTGTGCCCTCTCTCTCTCTTTCATTTTCTTTAAATGGTGGCTTTGTGAGAAAATTGCTTGACAGCCTGTATTTCCTTCAGTCTTAGAATAGCATTTCCCCCAAACTTCTCAGAGGAACATTACTTCCACAGAAGTCTAAGTGAAGTTACACAGAAAAGATGGTTCTGTGGCCAAAAAAATTTGGGTTGAACCTAGTGACAGAGATTTCACTGTTAGAGGACTCCCCAGAGCCTCTGAAGGCAAGTTCATCCTGTGAGCCACCAGAGGGAGCCACTCCCTGCAGAATTTTCTTCCCAAGACTATTTGACTCCCAATCTCTTGAAAATTTTTGGCCCTAATTCCAAGGGTGGCCGCTTGAGACCCTCTCTCTTCCTCTTTTGTGATTAAGGTATGGGTAGTTGGAATGGCAATGTTCAGGGTTGGTGACTTAGCTTTTTGCGATAGAAACCTTAACTCCACCCACAGGAGACTGGGAGCGGGTAGATCCTGATTCCAGGTACTGATTTGCCAGTTCCTGTGGATGTCCCCAAGAAAAACATGTCCCACATATGAGCCTGCTGCAAATGCTTGGTGCTGACAGTGTCCCTGTTTATTATAGAACACAGGTACTCTGAGTGTAGGGCTAACAGGGGATGAAGGAGATGGGATGTGGAGTAAAAATCAGCTCTAAATCCTTTTGCAGAAGCTCATGTCTTTGAACTGGGTTAAGCTGCTGCTGTCCCACTGTTCATTATGCTGAAAGATTCGTTGTCTGCAGCTAATTTGAAGTTTAAACTTTAGTCTTTCATTCTTTACATTTTTTTGAGGCTTTCAGGAAACTAAATTTACCAGGAACAGGTTTTGAGGAACCACAGGTCCTTGTGCATCCCTTCACAGTGTCCACAGAACACACATCTTGACACACATACAGAGCATGCATACGGATGTGCTCAAACCCAGAGCAAGTGTCAGGGCAAACTTGAGCTAGAAGATTGCATTCTCTGCCCTTCCAATGTGTTACGTTGTTAGAACTCAGGACAATGGGTGGTTGAAGGAGCCTTTAAATGCTGATATTTGGGGCTAATAAAGCATTTTATTAGTCTCTCAGAACCTTTCCCCTGCTGTATGAAACTGGATATTGTCAACAACCATGCTCTTTTTTCTGAAGTCCAGTGAGAGTTTGTCCTTCCAAGGACAATGAGAGAAAATGCAATGAGTGGGCAAGAAGGAGATCCAACTAATTTGTTTTCATTTTATTTTTTATTTTGATCGTACTGGGGATTGAAACCGGGGGCATTCTACCTCAGAGGTAGCACCCATAGCCCTTTTTATTTTTTAAATTTTGAAAGAGGGTCTTGCTAAGTTGCTGAGAGTCTTGCTATGTTGTTGAGGCTGGTCTTGAACCTGCGATCCATGTCCTTGAATATTGCCTTTCTGTCCCCTAAAACCTCGCTACATAAGGGAACAAGGAGAGCAGGCCTGGCTGGGAAGTCCAGAGGCACACTTCTGGAAGGACGCCGCTTTTCTCTTGTGCATGCTGGGAACCACAGCAAGTTAGTGTTTTCTGTAGAAGCCACTTTCTTCCAGGCACACCAGGAGTGTTGCTCCTTGCGATGCTGGTCACATAAGCAAGCTAAGCCAGCCGATGTGGAGGATGTCACGGCTTCTTCCCCTAACATATCAAACCCCTGATAGGATGGGTGCAGAACTGAGGGCACTGTGGAGACGATAATGCCACTCAGCCAGCTGGCCGCCACTGGACAAAACACTGCGAGGGAGAGGAGGCGCTGCTTGGCCAAGTACCACAGGAGACGGAGGTGCTGTCAGCCTGCGGCCACTGGACTCTTCTGGGATCAGTCACTAATATCTTGTGAGCTTTCCTCAATAAACCACATGTCTCCCAATGGAAGTGTCTCTGGGCACTTTCATTGGTCTGTCGGAAACCTATGTCACTGCCCTGGTGCAACTGGGCTGTGGGCTTGATGGGGGTGAGAGGAAAAGAGAAGCGCCCAGGGTATCTCTAAGAGTTTTTGCCTGAGTTACCAGTTGGCTGAGATGAGGGGGAAATAGAGATGGGGTGTGGTGGGGTGAACAGGGGCTGGAGACATACACTTGGGAAACACCTCATGCAGTTGGTACTTGAAACCTTTCACAACTGGGTGAGCGTGTGGAGGAGATAGAGATGGGGACAAGAAGGTGGCCGCATGTGCAGGAAAGGCTGGGTATTCCACTTGGCACTTCTCTCTTTTGTTGTTCTTAAAAGAGGGAAATGACTGGCCTAAGCTTCCTTTAAAAATATGTCTATTGGTGCACTGTAATGATTGCAAGGTTCAAAGTGATACGAATCCATATGCACATAGCACTGCTGTGTTTCCCTCCACCTTCCACCCCGGTCGCCTCTCCTCCCTCCCTGTTCATGTCAGTGAGATTGGTAATAATAACTTCATATATGGACAGTCTCCTGCTCTGTTTCACCCCATCTCTGGGCTCATAAAGAAACCGGGGGCTGGGCGTGGTGGCGCATGCTTGTAATCCCAGTACTTTGGGAGGCGGAGACCGGAGGATCCGGGTTCGCGGCCAGCCTCAGTTCTCTCTCTCTCTCTGTCTCTGTCTCTCTGTCTCTCTCTACCTAGTGAGGCCCTCCGCAACTTCGTGAGACCCGTTTTCAAAATAAAGTATAAAAAAATAGGGCTGGGGGTGTAGCGCGGAGGTAGAATGCCCCTGGGTTCAATCCCCGGTACCGCAAAAAAAAAAAAAAAAAGAAACCTGGGCTGTGCATCACAGGCACCCAGTATTGCAGTAATGTATAGGGCTCGGTACTAGACATAGTTTCAGATAATATTCACTGGGGATCTTGGAACGTATCCTCCACCGATAACAGTAAACTTTGTAATTGTGGCCTATTTTTAGAATGTAAATACAGCAGTCCTCCCTATCTGGGGGGTATGTTTTGAGACCCCACTGGATGCCTGAGATTAAGGATAGCAGCAAACCCTTATGGAGTCTATGTTTTTTCTTACATATACATCTGATGAGATTTATTTTATAAATTCGACATAGTAAGAGACTAACAATAACTAATAATAAAATAGAATATAACAGTGTACATAGTAAAAGCTATGTAAATGTAGTCTCTCTTTCTCTCTCTCTCATCAAGTTAAATATTAATGTTTTTGTAGCACAGTTGGTTGCGGATAACTGAAACCGCAGGAAGCGACACCATGTTTAAGGGAGAATTATTTAATATGTGCATTTGGTTGAGCAATATAAGTATACTTGAAACCTCAAAGGTATTTGGGTGTGTGGCTTTTTGTGTGCTTGTGTAAATTTTTTTTATGTGTGTGGTACTGGGGAGTGCTTAGTTGTGGAGGGCCTCACTAAGTTGCTGAGGCTGGCCTTGAACCTGCAATCCTCCTGTCTCAGCCTTCCAGGTGCTGGGATGACAGATGTGCACCACCAGGCCCGGCCCTGTGTGATTTGATGCTCTTTAAATAACTGGTGATCCCAAGCAGTAAGCAGTTGCTGGAAGGTCTGGTTGTTACAGACTTTTTGGAAAGGAAAGGATTCTGTAACTTGCGCTCAAACTACTGGACTAATATGTCTAGGATAACTGCTGAAATGGGCAGGAGACCAGGCCCACAGTGGTGGAGGGGCATCCAGGAATTCAGGGACTGGATTCATTATTTTTTGTTTTGTTTTGTGTGTGTACTGGGGATTGAACCCAGAGGCATTCTACTTCTGAGCTACACCCCAACCCTATTTTTTATTTTGAAATAGGGTCTTGCTAAGTTGCAGGTGGTCTCACTACGTTGTTGAAGCTGGCCTCAAATCTGCAGTCCTCCAGTCTCAGCCTCCCAAGTACTGGAATTATAGGTGTATGCCACTGAACCCAGCTAGTCTGTTATCTCTGAGATAAATTTAAGCCCCATGACGATGCCTGCCCCCTCAGCCCAGATCTTGCTGCGAAGATCTGAACAATAGAAGTGAGTCATGCTATTTTAGTTTTTCTGTGGGGAAATCCCCCAGGGTTCTCTGCTTTGTTCTTGATGTTGTTCTTGATGTTGGGCTGGTCTGTGTTGTACTTCTGGCCACCCTGTGGTTCCTGCCTGAGGCCTGCCCACAGACTGGAGGCTGGAACTCAGTGAGCCTTAGCTGAGTTCTTGGCGTGTCATACACAGCCTGTCCAGCATGTAGGAGAGAGGTCATGGGAAGCAGAGGCAAGGGCAGCGAGGCACTGTGGCAGACAAAAGAAGACAGGCCGGGAGTGTGGGAACTCATGCTTGGCCTTCTTCTTTTCCTCCGTGTGTCACTAAAAATTACTCCATCCAGCTTCATTTCATTATCAGGTGGAATGAGGATAAACAGATTTAATTTCTGTCTTTGGATACCACACCACCTTTGTGGTCCTTTTGTCCAAGTCCCTTGGTCACTGGAATGGTTTGGGAGTGCTGCATTTCAGAGAGAGCGCTGTATAATCGATACACTACGGGATTCTAGCCTAAAGGAAACAGATGGTTGGCTTTCAGTTCTAGGCATGCGGAGTGTGAGAATATTTGCATCACTTGATGCAAGCATGAGGAGTAGTTTGCAGCCCAGGCCTTCTCCCCAAGCACCTGTCAGGAAGGGACACAGGGACCACAGAGCTGGCCATCTCGGGAGAGATGTACCCAAGGCAGGAAATTCATATGCAGAGACATTTCTTGCTTGCTTTCCCTGTGGCAGGAAGAAAAGAAAAAGGGAGCAAGTCAAAGTCTCTTCAAAATTCGATTTGGCTTTTTCCAATGGGATCGTTTATCTTCCCTGTATCTGTTTTTGCCAGTTAAACACTAATGATGAGCATTCAAAGACATGATCTGTGAGCGCAATTTATTTCTGTATTTCAAGCCTTTCTTCTTAAGCGTATTTGCCATAATGGATACACTAGAATGATATCGGGATTAAATAAAAGAGGTACTTCACAGGAAACAAATATGCAGTGGAGACTTCATTGGAAAAACAATTTTTACTTGTCTCCCCAAACGCAAATTCCACAGACATTCGCTGGGAGATTTCAGCTTCCAGAGATGACAGGACTTCATGGCAAAGTAACTGACCTGCTAGTAGCAGCTACCGTGCATGAGGCACGCTATTCACAACCACGCTTCATACACCTCAAAGCAGCCCTGGAGATAGAGAGTTTGGTTCCAAGCCCTGGAGCTCACCTTTTCTAGAGAAGACTTAGTTCAGAAACACCAGTGTCCGAGGTTGACTTTTTTCTTACGGTGGTGATGTTATGGCTCTTCTCCAATGCTGTCTCCGTGAAAACTGATCAGTCAAGATCGCACCACCACTCCTCAGTATCTTTCTGAGGAATTAAAGTTAGAATACTATAGTGAAACAGGCATACCTATGTTTATAGTAGCACAATTCACAATAGCCAAGTTAGGGAGCCAACCCAGGTGTCCCTCAACAGATGAATGAGTGAAGAAAATGTGTCATATAGACACAATGGAGTTCTACTCAGCCATAAAGAAGAACAAAATGACCTCGTTTGCAGGAAAATGGATGGAACTAGAGAATATTATGCTAGTGAGTTCAGCCAGTCTTAGAAAGTCAAGGGCCATATATTTTCTCTCATGTGGAAGGTAGAGAGGAAATAGGAAACAAAAGGGACTTTAGCTACATGAGGAGACCAGTAGAATAGTGGAAGGAGATTGGGGGAGGGAGGTAGAATGGGGGAAAATGAGGATTGAGGAAGGCAAGAGTTCACATAATGTTATGTCCATATATGAAGGTATCAGTACCAGTCTCACCAACATGTACAGGGTGGGAGTGGGGGGAGTGGGGTGGGGTGTGGAGGGAAACATACCAAGTGCTGTGTGCACGTGTGTTTGTATGACTTTGAACTTCACTATGATATATAATTACAATGCATCAAAAAAGAATTACCTCCTTTTCCTCAGCCTACCATTTCTATCTCCTGGGTGAGTTCCTGGAAGGCAGCTCACATCAGAGAGCCCAGGCTAGTGGTCCAGAGTGGGACCCATTTTACCACGCATGTTGAGGTGGACACAGACCAGGACGCTGACATCAGAGAGCCCAGGCTAGTGGTCCAGAGTGGGATCCATTTTACCATGCATGTTGAGGTGGACACAGACCAGGACACTTCCTTGCAGGGGATTTCTAGTGCCCCCACAGACCCCAGAGCTGCTCCACTCATAAGCATTTGAGCCCACCTGGCATTTCTGTGCAGAGTTTCTGTCATCCACCCAATTACCCTAGAACTAGTTTCTATTCACTTTGGGTCCTTACTATTCTTTTGCTTCTTGTATATTTCCCAAGATGCTTATCTCTTGATGGGAATGCAATAGTGATTTTCCCCCATTTTTGTTTTCATTTGTTGTTTTTTTTTCTTCTTATAGGTTCACCACAAAACTGAGAGCAAGGTACAGAGATATCCCATATAGCCTCCACCCCACACATCCAGAGACTCCCCTTTCTCAACATCGCCCACCAAAGTGGTAGTTTTGTGATAACTGATGAGCTTACAAGGACACATCATTACTGCCTGGAGTCTACAGTCTCACCAGGAACATTGCACTTGGTGTTGGACATTACGTGGGCCTGGACAAATACATGATGACACGTGCCCACCATTATCACCCATTTCCTGAGATGCTTAGCTCTTGACGGGATCACAATGGCCATTCTTTATTCAGAAATACTTCTGAGCTCTGTTCACATGTGAACCATTGCAACAGGCGATTGTGAACTAAGTGGTGCTCTTTGTCCCCAAAGAGCTCAAGTCTGATTTGGGAGACAGATGTTTATAAAACATGGTGGTGATTGTGGGGATAGAGAGAAATCCAGAAGTTAAAACAGAAGTTAAACCATCTTAGGAAAGTCAGGAGAGACTTCCTGGAGGGAGAAATGCCTGAATTGAATCTTGAAGGATAGATGGGGTTAGGCTGACGAAGAGAGTGAGGGTAGACAAGACAGTGGGGTGTATTTGAAGAAATTCATGCTGTGTGTTATGCGTCATTTGAGAGGCGGTGGTGTCAGGAGATGAGTCAGTGATTGGAACAACACTGTGAAAGAATTGGACTTTGAGTGTGGGGGGCCTTTGGGGATTTTAAGCTAGGGACCTAAATGCTCATATGTTAGATAAAACACCCAGTGGATGAAAATAGGCGATTAATTCATGTTTCCTATGTATACCACAGACACACATTTTAAGAAAGGTTGAGACGTGAGTGCCGACCTTACGATTGTGCCCGTGGTCTTGTCAGGAGGATCCTTGTGTGTGGGCTCCATGGGCTGAGTGTCTGCCAGCCATGGACCCAGCCTCTGCTCCTTTGGGATTGGTTCTGCCACTGGTGGCTTCCTTACTCTTGATCACATTCCTATATGTGATGTGAGAAGAACCAGCTCTAGAGTGCTGAGGATCAGGGATCATATTTGAGCCTTGACACTGACTGTTTGATTTTGGGCAAGTCACGGGGCCTCTCTGAGCCCCTGCTTGCTCCTCTGTGGCATGAGACAGCAGGGCTGTGTCTAGCGACACTCCAGCACTGTGCTAGACACACAGTAGGTACTCAGTGTGTTTATTCTTTACCTCTGTAAATCTCAAATGCCTCATTGATCTCTGAACTAAAGCAGTCTCATTTCCTTCCAATATGTCTATCTCCCTTCCTTCCTTCCTTCCTTCCTTCCTTCCTTCCTTCCTTCCTTCCTTCTCCTCCTCCTCCTCCTCCTCCTCCTCCTCCTCCTCCTCCT
>PVJS01019293.1:0-33850 GCA_004027185.1 Glis glis | reverse complement strand
AGAGAGAGAGAGAGAGAGAGACAGAGAGAGAGAGAGCTGAGGCTGGCTGCGAACCTGGATCCTCCGGTCTCCGCCTCCCAAAGTACTGGGATTACAAGCGTGCGCCACCACGTCTGGCAAGTGTCAGGGTTTTTATATTTTCCTAGGTGGGGAATATGATCTAGTATCTCATAGTTCAATTTGTATTTCTCTGTTTATTATTGAGGATAAGCATCATTTTTTCTTAGTAATATTCTCTCTCCTCTGAAATTCTTATTAGGTATTAGAATTCCTATTAGGTCAGATTCTCTACAGAGGTAAACAATGTAGTTATAAACTATGGATTCTGGAACTCAACTCCTGCCTTCAAATTCTGTCTCTTTAATTTATTATCTGTTGGACTGGGGCTCACTTTTACAATCTCCCTGCTTAATATAGCACCTCTGAAATAAACATATCAATCATACCTATTAAGGCTGTCGTGAGGGTTAAATAAGTTAATATGTATAATTCACTTTAAAAAGTATCCTCATATAGCTAAACCTATAAATGTCAAATATTATTTCTTTAAAAAATTCTGCCCCTTTTTATTGCATTCCTCAATGTAGTTTAAAACTATTATTTGAAGTGTATTTTTAAAGTTTTGAAGTTTTCAGAATTTTTAATTTGTCTCTTTTTTAATTTGACTCATAAGGTTCAACAGTCACTCGTTTGTCATACTTTCAAGCCTTTCTTACGTGTCTTTGAAAATAAGATTTTATAATCTACATCTGGTAATTTTAATACCTGAATTTCCTTTTAGATCCATTATATAATTTTTAGGTGTTAATCTGATTTTTCCTAAAGGTCTTTAGTTTATCTCATATTTTTAGTGATGCTCAGGAGTGAGCCCATTTTTTCTTGGAAGTTTGTGCAAAATATTTGAAGTCTGGGTTTGAAAGTATTTCTTTTCCAGAGATGATTTGCATGAGTTTCTCTCATGTATTTAGTTATTGCCAGGAGTTATAATAACTTGCATCCATTTTCAATCATAGTTTCCATTCTAAAATGGAAGGGTTTTGAGGAGGGGATATAGAAATGTAGAGTGATTGCAGATTTGTGTTCAGAGTTTAGAGATAATGTAATCTGGCTCATATCCCAAATTCTTCTCTCTTTAGAACTTGATTAATTTTCACAACCTCCACGGAGGGCTTTCTTCTTTAAAGTTATGAAACATGAAGATGGGGATGATCTGATAGAGGTAGGGGGGCTGGTGACCTCTGACCTGCTTTGCCCTTTGGCTTCTCTCACATTCCAGCACACCTAACCTGTTGAAATCCAACCTTTGAACTAACAATTATTGTCTCTATTTTCCTCCTTTCTTGGATTTTACTTGTTATCTATGGTTTCCAAAGATTTCTCTAAATTTTGAGTTATGTCAGCCATGATTTAAATATATATACATACACATGCACACACATTATACATATATAATGTTTTATCCATCATACATTTATTGTATCTGTAGTGATTTTTCTCAACATTTAATCCTCAAAAAGAATAATATCTATTTTCTCACTAGGTAAATTTAAATTTGTAAGATTATTTGTCTGACAAAAATTAATACCTGCTTAGTAAGTTATCCATACAGTTCTATTCTAACAGTCCAAGCATATGATTCACATCTGAACTGAATACTAGTCAATAAAGTCCACCAAAAACAGCAGGCCATATTTTACACTATGTAACATAGGAAGTAGGAAAGGAAGTAGAAGCTATTTAGAAGAAATGATATGTGTGTGTGAATAATTTTCACATATTTATGGAGAACAAAATTTTTGAGGTAGAGGATGGTTGGAAGCAAAGCATTTACAGTAAAGCTCACCAAGCATGATTAGTCCTACATAAACTTGTTTCCCTTAAGAAATAATCAATTAGAAAATTGAAGTTAACAAAGATGAAAGCAATTAGTCAGTATGTCTGAGCTTTCTAAAATTATAAACATTTCTGTGTTCAAAATGAGAAGTAAAGATGTTTTAGCTGCCCATATGAAGGGCAAAATTTTAATAACTAAGTTTTAGGGAAGAATAATGTGAGTATAGAATTTCTAATGTTCAGTATCCTTTTATATGTCCAATTAACCTTTATTAACTTAGAAAACATAGCAGTCTAATTTGATTGGCAGCAACAGAGCTGGCGCCAGTAAAGGAGTTGAGAAACTCTGCAGGAAAATCATGGTTTATTAATACATCATTAAGCACTTTAAATGGATTCCAATGGAGTATGTCTAAGGAAGGAAATAATTCAGCATTTGTTAGTTACTGACAGAGTACAGAACTGAAATTTACATTATAAGCCTTGTGTTAAAATTCCTAATGTGCCAGCAATTGAATTACATATCACAAAATGATAGTGTATGTTGTCTGCCTCTTTACCAAGGAGAACCATAAATGTTAATGATTATATACTTTTATCCAGACAATAATATATTATCATCCAGTAATATGACCTAGAAAAGTATGCATACAAATAGAATAAAAATTATATTTATTTGCAAAATGCATGTGATGGGGATTTAGTCCATTTGTGATTTGAAGCTGTAGGATATCATATGCAATTGAAGTATGCAATTTGAATTTTACTCTGCTTTCCATGAGCAATCAGTAAGAGTATCCATGATTTTAAAGTGCCACTGTTTTTGTCTATATGTTAACATTCTAAATTATTTTTAAGGAAAAGAATAGTGTTTGAGTTTAGAAAATATTTGCATCTTCATTTTATTTCCTATTATCAGTCTAAACCATGGATATGTTCATTAATTCCTTTCTAACAGTTACTTGTAAATCTTTGAGTAAACTAAGAAAAAAAATTGTACATGTATCTAATTAATTTATGCTAACAAATAAACGTGATTTTTTCTTGGAAATATTTAACATTTCCAAGTCTTATAACTTTTATTCTTCACCAAATTTAAGTTCTTGAATATGATGGATAAAGTTTTCATTTAATTTTTATGTGTGTGGTGTTGAGAATCAAACCCAGGGTCTTACACACTTACACATGCTAAACACATGCTCTTACCCCAGGCCAACCAAATTTTTGTAGCATCTGAAATACATAAATAATGGAATTCTATTCAGCAGTAAAGAAGAATAAAATTGTACCATTTGGAAGAAAATTGAAAGACCTGGAGAACATTATGTTAAATGAGACCAGCCAATCACAGAAAGTGAATTGTCATATGTTTTCTCTCATATGTGGAAGCTCGGGAGTAATTGGGATACCAGAGGAACTCCAGATAATGGAGGAGAAGCCTCAGTGGAGCTAGGGAGGTGGTCTAAGGGAAGGAGAATGGGAAGACTGAGATTTATAAACAGAATTGCTACCATCGACTTTGTGTACATATGTGAATATACCAACGTCAATCACATTACTGTGTATTGGGAAGGAGGGAAATGGGGGGCACCAAATGCTGAGTGCTTGTATGTCACTGTCAACATGATTTACATTACGATGTAAGACTATAATACACCAATAAAAGCACATTAAAAACAAGAAAGAAATATATAAATAATTGAATTTGCATAATGCTGTGCTGAATATCCTTCCTTTGGTGTATCCTGACCTGTCAACTTTTGTTTTATCTTTTTGTTCAAAGATATTTTGGACCTATTTGCCTGGTGTACCAAGAAGAGCAACTACAATGATTAAGGCTATTTGATTATGTTGACTAAATCACTTTATTAAAATCAATTTTTCTCAAAACACACACACACACAATTAAAAAGGATGATATCTGAGAAATTTCAAAGAACAAATTGGCATTGTATGTGAGGATGTTATACGTACTGATCTTTTAGTGCATATCATCACAGTTTCTCTTCTTTCGATCAGCATTCCCCTTTCTGTCCGAACACAGCATAGCATAGAGGACAATCTGCTTTTGTATGGAGAGGGATGACGTGGTGCCTTCACAGCGGACACAGGTGAGTGCAGAGGCAGGGAACACACTGTGAGGTCCTTCCTAATGTTTCAAATGATAGTTCCTAGTGAAAACAGTATGGAAGGCCATGCTCAAACATGGAATTACCTGTTTTTCCTTTTGTTTCCTTTATTTACAAGACTTTGGCTTTAACAACCAAATGAGTCAATTTTGTAAAATATAAAAATGCCACATTATGCTGACAATCAAATTTCTGAATACTTTTATTTTGTCTGGTTAAATTATATAATCCCCATTCCAAGACATTTTGTATGTTGAAAATGAATACAATTGATCATTTACTATCATGTATCATTAAAGTAAGTAACTAAATTGAAATTGTGAATAAATGTGAAAGATTCAACAAACAAAAGTGTCAGAAACAATAATGGAGAAATTAGGAATTTTGAGTTGGTTCTTTAGAAGGAGTGGAACCCCACTGCCTGTAAAACAATGGTGATTTCATTTCCACACACTATCTACACTAGTAAGTCAATAAGTGATTAGGTTTCAGTGGACTTTGGTGATGTCTAAGGGAAAATAAGAACAGAGAGTGTTTCTGAAATAGTAGAGAATCATGTACCCATGTAAACCTTTTGCCATAACTTCAGTTTATGAAAAAGTTGCATGTGCATTTTCCTAGATGGGGATATATAGAAGAACAATGACTACCAGTGAATACATAGTTTAGATAGGCATAAGATAGTGAAGTCAGAAAAAAAAAATGATCAAGGAAAGGGCAGCTGAAAGCGAAACCAAAGGTAGATAGAGATGGTACTGATAATAGAGTGTGATATGGAAAAACAGAGTCATCAACTCACAGTCAATTTTACACATTGCACTTGTGTTAGAAGTTAGAGTCAAAGGATTAGAAATTCAAAATGAAACCCATGGACATAGAAATGGCTGACATAATGCTAAGAAGAAATTATTTTGTACACTTTAGTTATATATGAGCACTAGTAACTGGAAGTGCATTTTAGATATTCTCTCTTTGGAATTTTTTAACATCAATAATCTGCAATTAACCTGGATACTGTCCTTTTCCCAACCTCCTTCAACTTCAATTTGTATAGTGTGAGTTAGTAGAAGACAGGTTTGAACCTGCTACCATGTTACATTTTAATCAGAATATATTAACTTAATAATCCTTGGAGTTGGTTTTGTTGCTTTTTTGTGTATTTGGAAAGGTATTAAGGGACAAGAAAGAAGAAGAAGGAAGGAAGGAAGAAAGGAAGGAAGGAAGGAAGGAAGGGAGGAAGGGGGTTAAGTAGAATAAGAGAATAAGAAACATCAAGATACTTTTTGTATTAATAAATTTTCTGTTACTGTGTAACATATAATGAGACACTATAATATAATGCCATAAAAATGTAAATGTTTACTTGTTGAAAGTCAATTCTATTTTACTTCCTAGTAAAACCAATAGGTGATCACTTTATAAAAACAGAACAACAAAGTAGATACAGTGATATGTATCAAAGTAGATACAGTAATTTTTCTTCATGAGTGTTCTATGTTTAGGTGAACATGGTACCAAGGCTATAAAAAGGTGAATCAAAAACTTGAAGACTGCTATGTCAGCAATTAAATAAGTTAAAGGGAGAAAGATAGTAATAGGGAACTGGGGACTGACATTTAATTAAACAAGAATAGCAGCAAGAACAACAACAACAAAAAGCCTAATCAGTAAATGGAATATATCTATTATGTGTTCATTTGTTTTATTGAAGAATTAAAGAGAAAAGAAATGTGAAATAAAGCCAATCTGGCCTTGGCTTCAAAGCCAATAAGTGATTAATATGCCTAAAGGGGCAAGCTAGAATGAGGGAGAGAAGAGCCCTATTAAAAATCAGGAGATTTTCATAGGAAGGTAAACTTCTCCAAACAGAAGAAGATGATGTACAGTATCATCTGAAGAGAGATATATATGTTCCAAAGACCAAAGAGATTATTTGGGTTACAACAACAAATAGAAATAGAAGGAAAATAAATGATAAGAAGCTGCAATATCTCAGGGAGGATGAACAAACATATTTAGAAGTATGTATGCAGATGAGAAAATCCTGTAAAAGAACTAAGGTGTTAATCATGGAAGATTATAATCACACCAACACACCAATGCCAGTAAGGCTGACAGTATGAGGATGTCTCTGAAAGGTGGCACACTTGGAGGAAATCGGATGGATACTGTATAGACAATATTTATAAAGAAAATATATCTGTGTGTACCTTGGAGTTAGAATTTGGAAACAGTCTGGTAAGAAGTGATAAATGTGAAGCCGGGCGTGGTGGTGCACGCTTGTAATCCCAGTACTTTGGGAGGCGGAGACCGGAGGATCTTGGTTCGCGGCCAGCCTCAGCTCTCTCTCTCTCTCTCTCTCTCTCTCTCTCACTCTCTCCTTAGTGAGGCCCTCCGCAACTTCGTGAGACTCGGTTTCAAAATAAAGTATAAAAAAAATAGGGCCGGGGGCGTAGCACGGAGGTAGAACGCCCCTGCGTTCAATCCCTGGTACCGCAAAAAAAAAAAAAAAAAAAAAAAAAAAAAAAAAAAAAAAAAAAAAAAAAAAAAAAAGTGATAAATGTGGTTGGTATAAAAAGAATCTATGGAAAGTGAAAAAAAAGGAGATGATAATGCGCAGTGATTAAATACTAAGTTTAATGCAGTTCAACATAAGAGCATTTACCATCCAATAGATTCAGTGAACAATCACTGTGATTAGAGCCCAAGAGTTTTAGAGACTAATGCAAAGATGGATAACACGCAGTCCTCACCCCCCAAAAGCTACAGTTTGAATTCATGGCACATTTACTAAGTGTTTAGTGATTATGCCAAATCTTTACATTTCAATGGTTTAGATCCAGCTGAGTTGAAAATTATGCATTTTTTAATTGTGTCTTTTGATCCAAGTAACAGGCCTCCACAAAGATTAGTTATAGTTTAAAAAAAATGCACTGGCTTGATGTGGGAAAGTGGAAACACAGAGGGAAATCTCAACAAGGCCACAACAGAAGCTGAGTCCTTCCTCTGAAAAACTAAAACAAAAGTGAAGACAAAACAAATGAAACCTAGCAGCCCCTCTCTCAGTGTGGCTCCTTCCAAGTCAGAGATGTTCTTAGTTTTTCCATATGATTTCACAAAGAAGCCTTTAGCTCTGTATTGCTTGTCACCACTGGTTAACTGGGTTTAAATTCTTGCACCACATTTACTGTCTAGCAGTCTTGGGGCAAATTACTTATTTTTTCTGGGACTCCTGTTCTTCAACTTTAAAACTGGGCCAATGTAACCTATCTCACAGATTCTGCTCACCATAGTGATAAAAAGAGAAAAAAATGTATGTGAATCATTTAAAATAGCATCTAGCATATTCAAGGGTTAAACAACTGTTCATTTTCCTCCCTATCTTCATTCCGAAAGGTGGCTGTCTTTTAGCTCTAGGGTTTAATATCAAAAATACAGACCAATAATCATATTATAAAAAAGAATGGTTGTCAAAGACCTATTATTTATTATGAGGTTACAAATCCAGATAATGTTTTCCCTGAATTCATTCTATCCTTTAAATTTTATATCTTACCACAATTTTATATCTTATTCAGATAGTCAAGATCATGGAAAAAACAATACTATTTATCCCAGTTCACTTGGCAAAGTTAGCATAATTTTAATAGAAAACTTGATAAAAAATAGTGTATGCACAAAACGCATACACAAAACAAATACATTCTCATGGAAAATACTATAATCAATATGACTTGTATATATTTAACAGAGATTTGAAAGAAGTTTCACAAAAGTTTAACATTTTAGTCAAAGCATACTACACTGTGATAACGGTGATGGTTTTGTAATGTGTCAACGTGGCTAGGCTAAACTATATTTCCAAAAATTTCCTTTCTCATCTGTTTATATGTCAGTGGCTACTGTGTAACACATACAGAATATTACTAGCAGGCTGCCCCTTCTCCCTGGGATGAAGGGGCAGCTGGACAGACAACTCCTTTACCTTCCTTGATTTCTTTTGAGCGTTGACTGTGGGCCAGGTATATGTAGTTCATCTTTGTGATAAGGGTCTATTTTCTTCAGGATAACTTCATCACAAATGTGAGAAGCAATAAAGAACGATACCGAGTTTCCATCCATTCTCATGGAGTCCTATTCTAAGCTTCTGAGTTCCAGCTTGCTTGTAATTTCCCCCCTTGACTGCTTTCCCTGTAAACTTCAAGGTCTAACATTATAAGTAGAGATAACAGATTAAAGATTACTAAGTCAGTTTCATGTAACCCAGCTGCCTATAACAAATCTCTAAATATATGCAATGTATTATAACATATATTGAAAATTTTGTTTATGTGTGTGTGTGTGTTGGTTCTGGGAGTTGGTTCTCTAAACTAATTTAATTTAAAGGCAATAGAGACTCTTTCTACTCATACAGAAGACCCTGGCAAGCATAACATAGCAAAAGAATTTCTGAAATTATCACCTGTAGATAATCAAGTACCTATAGAAGGCAGGGCTCAAGATGACCAAATATTTGCAACCTTAGAACATTTTAATTAAAATACATACAAAATAGAAGCCCTTGGCAGGGTATTTCTATCTGTGCTAGAGAATTTATGAAAAGAAATGGACAGTCTTAGAACCTTAAATTCCCAGCTCATGATCTATATAAAGGACCTGAAAACTTTTGAGGGCACAGAAAGAAACCTCTGTCTCCATAGCTACAAGGTCAAGATTTCTGAGGAAAAAAAAAATCCAAGGTGGAATTTTACAAGTGACTTAATTACAATGTAAATTGCATTTCCAAACTTGCAGGGTCACCTTTTCAAAGTTGGGTACTGACTGAGAAGTCAAGGGGAATCTTGGTTGGAATCCTGAAAACCAAAATGCAGACATATGGGTAGATTCCACTGAAGCCTGAAGTACCACAGATTCTAATGTTGCATCTGGCTCCTCCTACAACCATAAAAAAGGTACAATGATTAGAAGACATCCTTGGATTTAGGATGCAACATATTCCCATATTCCCTTTGTGGGTGTTCTACTTCATCCCATTCAGAAAGTGGTGAGCTGAAACTTATAATAGCAGAGATCTAGCGTGCTTAATATTTAATTTACAATGGAAAAGTAACTTGAAGAACTGGAACATGACTTTCTTGGTGACACACACCTGTAATCCTAATACTTGGGAGGCTGAGAAAGGAGGATCACAAGGGAGGCCCTCTGCAACTTAGACTCTGTTTCAAAATAAAAATTAAAATTGGGTTGGGGGTGTAGCTCAAAGGTAGAGCATCCCTGAGTTCAATTTTCAGTCCCACTACATAAATAAATAAATAGATAGGACTGGGGTATAGCTCAGAGGTAGAATACCCCTGGATTCAATCCCCTCTACCAAAAAAAAAAAAAAAAAGAAAAGAATTGGACCAATCATCTTAGGGTAGGAAGAATGAGAGGAATTCAGACCAATTCAACACAGGGAAGTTATAGTTTCAACTCTGAGCAAACTCGCAGAGATTATTATCAGAATATATGCTTTTTTCTGGAAAATGAGATTTAATTCAAGATTAAAGAAATATCTCTTTTTTAAAGTAAGAGATAGATAGTACTTCCTCTTTTAGCCATACACGAGTAGTAGCTTCATTATGCTCTTTCCTGACATGTAACTCCTCTTTTTTGTTTCTGTCCTTCTGGTTTTAACTCGGTTTTAAATTCCATGTTTTTATGGTTCACCTGAGTGAGCTGTGTTTTATGCAATCAGGTTTCCTCAGCACTTAACCCACTGCCTACAGCCAATTAGATGTCCCCAAGACTCACTGATGAGAATCAGAAGGAAAAAGAGAAGTATGCAGTTTTAATCAATTTTGAATTATTTGTGCTTAAAACAGGCCTCCATTGACAGAAGCATACATTTTAGGGTAAAAATGTAGAAAATGTCAATCTACAGGGTAATGAGCTTATTACAACATTATAATATCTATTTCTATAATATCTGTGCTTGAAACATGGTTAGTATTTTTATTATGAAATCATTGCTTTAAACCATGGAACGAGCATCTGACAAACTTAGGAAGTTCTAACGAAGCATCTTAACTATTCATCTCAGACATGCACGAAGAACGCTTCAAGAGTCAGAATAAGGATTTAGATTTTAAAGAATTTAATTGTATAGGTACAAGTCAGGGGTAAAGTACTGTAAGTTGAAGACTTTGGAAAATATATTCACAGGACCAAAAAAAAAATGTATATTTCCCTAAAAATCTTAGAAAAATAAATAACAATTGGAGAATGACTAAACATGTCCTTGTATGTGAACTCATATACAACTTTAACAAATTTACCTTATTTTTGTAAATCTGTCTTCGATAAGTTTGTAGGAGAATATACAAAGGGTATGCTTTTTTGCAGCACTGGAGATAGTACTTGACACACAGTGAATGCTCAATAAACACTGGCTGAATTAATGAATCAATGAGCTCCCTGCAAGATGACAGGAGGTTTCAATGACCATTTTGCATTCGTGTGTGTGTGTGTGCTCACGCATGTGTGTGCATGCACGATGGCTTTCTTTTTCTAAATAACACTGACATATAAAATTAAATGTTTTAAAAACATATGTTAGTTATGTCTATTGAAATGAAAATATAGCTTATTTTATCATCAATAGTATATTTTAGCTTGAATTTATCATGTGATCCTATAAAAATCATCAGATAAAATATATTTTATATAAAGATTATATGAATTTTTACCCTGCATCTCATCTCTTTTTTGTTACCTGTTAATTTATCATCAGTAAAATAATTTGAAAATATGGGCAATTATGTTTTTATATACATTCTAAAACTATAAGAATAAAATTTATTCTTGCCTAATTCTTATTTTTTCTCTTTTTTTATTTGTGCTGTTTTCTTATTCATCAAAAAACTCAGCTGTTCTTGCTAAATAATCCAACCTGAGATGTGAACTCTACCTCTAAATGGTAAATGAAAATAAAATGCAGACTGATTGGTGTAGTAAAAGACATTTTCGAATATTTTTAGTTTATTTAATATTTGAACATTATGCTAAATACAAAGAACATGTGAGTTTCAAAACCAAAAAATAACTAAGTTAGCGTGTTTTAAGATGAGTGCTGAGTTTCTAAAAGCTACATAATTCCATAGATGTTTGCAGTTTACATTTGCAGTGTAGCATCTTAAGTCAACCATCCCAAACATACTAAGGTTGTGAGAATTAAAATTACTTTTCTTTTGATATGTTCACGCCTATAAAAATATCTTCAAATTTTATATAAAATTGTGTGTGCTCTAGAAAAATGGAAAACCAGAGAAGTTAAAGAAATCACCCTAGGTCTTACAGCTAGCTTACAGAAGAAACAGATGTTGGCTCTTTCTTATTCTGGTAGTCAGGAATCTTTTTATTACATTGGTATTGCCTCCTTGAAATAACAGTCATTGTGAATTACAAACTCTTGTTAAAGCACGAATCTTGTACCATTTGTATAACAAAAAAATTAGCTTTAAACTTAAAGCAGAGTGAAAGTGAACATCAATAGTAAAATAATTGTTAACAGAAAATTATAATTACACTGAATGCTACACAGATACTTCTGAAACATGTCTTAATCTCTTCCACTACTTTCCTGGTTCAACTCATAAGTAGTTCATCCCCAAGGATGGAAGACACATTCTGTTGCATGAGGACCACAGATGTATACCCAAGGTGGTCACTGGAACTTAACCCATAGGCATCATTAGATTTCATAATTTACCACGGAATAGAGTAGTAAAGTCTATGTGTTTCTAAGAAAAATACTGAAAGCTGGGCCATTTTCTATAGCTTATAATTTATAATACCATGAGAAAAATAAAACATTAGCCTCTCTAATTTCAATTTTTAAACTGTAGCATAACCATAATAAATCCTACTTTTTCTAGTTATTGGAAAAATAGATAAAAAGTTGATTGAATTGTTAAAGTTCTCATCAGGCTAGATACTTTTCTTTTTCCTCTATTTTCTTCTTTCTTGCTCTCCTTGTTTTCTCCTTTACCTTCTTTGTTCATCAATTTCCCCAAACTCTTTTCCTATTTTTCTTCATTTCTTGTTTCCGTTCTTTAGGAGTGAATAGATTATTTAGTTATAGGAGCAGCTTTCTTAGCCACAAAGTCCACTAAATCCTATATCAATATAGAAGGCTATTGTAGCATCTTAAACACTGTCTAAACTTTTTCTCATGCCTGCCAGTAATGAATTAAAAGTTTATATCAAATGACTTTTCATCTGCCTATACTTCTTATGATATGTGTCAGTTTTCTTCTGAAATACCATTATGTTAAGTGAGATTAGCCAATCACAGAAAATGAAGGGTCATATGTTTTCTCTAATATGAGCAAGCTAGGGAGTAGTTGGGATACAAGAGGGACTCCAGATAATGGAGGAGAAACCTCAGTGGAGCCAGGGAGGTGGTATAAGGGAAGGGGAGGGGGAAGAGAAGTTCATTAATGGAATTACTGCCATCTACTCTGTGTACATATGTGAATACACCAACATCAACCTCAGTACTCTGTACTGGGGGGAAAGGAGGAGGGGGCACCAAGTGCTGTGTGCATGTATGTCACTGTCAACTTGATTTACGTTAAAATCAAGCACCAATAAAAGCACATTAAAAATGGAAATAAAATTGTTGTAAACATTTACAAACACACACACACACACACACACACACACACACACACAAGAATATACCACATTCTCATTTATTTGTTCCCATCTCACATTCAACTCTCTGACCCTGGAAAAATATATAAAATACTGAAGACAGTAAGATATGGCACTAATAAAAATAAACATAATGTCCCTTAAAAGAAAGTCCTCAGGCAACCCTGCCGACCACAACTTGTTATGGTCAAAGATACCTGCACACATTATAAACCAATCTAAGAAAATTATAAAAATATGTGTCTCACAAATGTGTACCTCACATGTAAAGTTTGTAGGTAATCATGACAAATAAGGATTATAGGCCTAGTGAAAAACCTCACTTTTTAAATAGAAAGAAAACATTATAAAAATAATAATGTATGGTGATTATCTTTATTTCAACTTCTGAGAATACAGGGGAGGCCCTGAGGAAAAGGAAGAAAGGATGTCATATTGTAGCTTCCTATTGTGGAGACAACTGTGTATTCTGAGCTAGCAAATTTTAAGAACTGGTTTCAAATGTGAATGCTATGAACATGTTATGAATCTTGGGGGATTCTGAAACATCTGAAAGATAACTCTGGAGGGATATCAACTAGCAGGAAGTCTGTATTTTAACAACTTGAGTAAGTGACTATTCCCTGAGATTGAGACTCAAAAAGTTTCATCATTCAACTATCGCTGCTGTGGTTGCTTATGTCTATACAATTTCTCATATTAGAGTAAGTACACTGGTAAGAGGAGAAAATACCAGGGACATGGAGATAAATACTTTTCTTATCATTTTATACCATTTCTTTATTGCTGGTGACATTACTGACTGACCAGTTTCTCTAGGTTGAATAATGAATTAAAACACAAGACATATCTTCACCATGATGAAATGACCAAGAATGTCCCTTTAAACATTTTTCCAAATTTATTTTAATAACCTTAATTCTCTACTAGATGAAGTAAAGTGACCACAAAATCAGACTTGCCAAGGAAGTGAAAATTGTCCTCTGTGCCCCTATTCCTCATTCGTCATTTTAGATACACTCAGATTTGTCTTTAGACTTTGCACTGGTCTCTTATTCTTCATATTTAATGATGCATAAAAAATCGTGAGATAAAACTCATTGCAGTTGTCATTTGTCTATGTTCAATGCTCACTGTTATTCATTAGAAATATGCATTTTAAATCACTCTACTTCTATATATATTTCTCATCATTATTTACTCTTGTTTTCCACTTTATCTTTTATCTTTTTTTACTCATTCCTTCCTTTTTTTATCCATTGTCCTTAAGATCTCCATTTGGAGTATTCCCATAATATATCCTTTAATCACTGACATTCATTTACTGAATGCTGGAACTTTCTCATAATAGACAATTTGCAAGTGCTATTCATGATATATTCCTTATATTAATCTTACAGTACATTCTTTTGAAAGGACGAGTGGTCTGTAATAACCTTCTTCACATTGATAGACTTAGTTTCAAAGAGATTTTGTGTGCAACTGCAACATAAAATATTAAATTCCCACCAAGAATATTTATAAGTTTCTCACTCTACTTGTAAAATCAAAGCAATCAAGGACTTTGGGCACTGTCATGGGGAAGGGTAGAATCCTCAACTCAGGATCTGCAGGGGCCTTGGCTTAGGTGACAGATAAGAATTTCATCATGCACCAGAGACATACACAGAAATTGAGTTAGGAAAGTAGTAAATACACATTCAAGGGAGAATGTGGAGCACCCCAAGAGTGAGAAAGGCCCTTTGGGAGTGCAGGGCTCTTGTTTCTATGGGAATTTCATGAGGGGTGGATGAGAGGAGGTTTGTGATGATGACCTCAGTTCAGAAGTCAGAAGGTTATTTAGGGTGTTCTGGTCATCCTGCAGGTCCTGACCTTCACTGTCTTATCAGTTGGTATCTGTTTGGTTTAAGCTGTTCAAGGCCAGCCAACAATTTCTGAGGAGATTGCTGTCTTGAGTATAGTGCCCAACGAGATTCTTCTTTTGTGTGATGTCTGTTTTCTGATAAACAGAAACTTCTCTAAGGATAGTCAACAAGCTTTTGGATCTAACAGGCCTTGTCACCAGCCTTCCATATTTAAGTTACATTTTTCATGTTCTCCCAGATACCTCCTTTCTGCCTATTTTATTTCATTTCTTCTATCCTACCTCAGTACCAATATTTGGTGTTAAAGAAGCGAAGAAAAATGTCAGGGAGAGATATCATTTAGTACATTAATTATAAGAAAACATTTAACAACTACTCTTTAGATTAAAAAACCCTTGAGAAATGAGGTTATTTTATATATATTATAATATACATAATAGATATATAAATTTTATATAAATAAAATTGTATAAATAAAATTTAATTTATTTAATAAATAAATTTATTTGTTTAATGAATTTAATACATAATTTAATAAATAAATTTAATAAATAAATTTTATACATTTTATATTATAAAATTATATAAATAAAATAAAATTTTATAATATAAAATATATATATAGTGTGTATATGTGTTACTGGGGATTGAACCCACGGACATTCTACCTCTGAGCTACATCCCCCAGCCATATTTTACTTTTTTGTTACTGTGGATTGAACCAGGGGCATTCTACCTTCAAGCTATATCCTCAGCCCTTCGTATTTTGTTTTGAAACGGGATCTCACTAGGTTGCTAAGTCTTGATAAGTTGCTGAGGCTGGTGTTATGCCAGCAATCTTCCTGTCTCAGCCTCTCAAGTATTACAGGTGTGTGCCACCACACCAGGCTTTATTTTTTTTACATTGAAACAGTGTGTCACTAAGTTGTCATGGGTCTCACTAAGTTGCTGAAGCTGGCCATGAACCTGGAATCTTCCTGTCTCAGCTTCTCAAGTAGTGGAATTACAGGATTGCACCACCACACCTAGTTTCATATATATCTTTCTAAACATGTCAAGTGACTCAGAAAATTGAGACAATTGTCCAGAAAATGCAGGCCCAAAAGTAACTCTTTTGGAAACTTCATAAGCAAATTTATATGTGTCTGCGTGTGTGTGTGTGTGTGTGTGTGTGTGTGTGTGTGTGTGTGTTTCTTTTCTGAACATTTCATTCATATATCTTTTCCATGTTATAGATGTAGACACAAAAGAGACATTTAAAGTACACTTTCCTATAAACTGAGTGAACATTTAGGGAGCTAAAATTTGGTTTAGGGGTCATTCTTCTTGCTCTGTTAAGGAAAGTAACTTTGTAATCTTTGATCTTTTGTCTCTAAATTTTTGGTTCATATTTTGCCTCTCCAAGGAGAGAGGCTTTTTAACCACAAATAAGGGTCTTGAATTAATTTTGAGTGTTTCAAACTGCTCAACACTTTTCCTGGATTTAATTATAATTATGTCAATTTGTTATATTTACTCTATAATTACAATAACTGCTCTGCATTTATTTTTAGTACAGTTCAGCGGAGGAGTTGAACAGGTTGTGTATACTGTACGTTAATGACACTTTAAGAGCACATAGAATCAGTATGTATTTGCTCAGTAGAACTACACATTAAGAAATCTCTCAGGTATGGAAACAAAGGTTAAAGATTATGTTCCTAAGTTTGAATTAAGAAATCAAATATGGATATTGCATAGCATGAGAGAAAATATGATTTGCAGTGTATGCATCCTACTTGTCTTATTTTGGCAGACTCCTTTTTATATATGGCACTGTGTCTTAATGAGATAGAAATTTGAGGATATAGAAAAAGAAAGATATATTGAGTCTTAACAGAACTGAATCTCAATGAATCATTGGAATGTAGGAAATGACCATGAAATTTTGAAATGCAAAAAAATATCATCTGGTGAGCAGCCCAGCCAATGTCATTAGCCAACACCCTTGACTCTTGTCCTTAGTTCAAATCCTTGCCTGTAATGGGGGATATCTCTTCTCACTGGGCTCATGTCCAGTGGATTTCAACAAATAAAGTCCAAGGACTAATGAAAGGTGTAGGAATATGAAAATTTGTTGGTAAGCCAAGGAATGATAGAAAATAGAAAGAATAGCTCCCTGACAGGTTAGGGGCTCTCAAAAGGGAATATCCATTGGAGTTCTGGGAGGTGAGCCTTTATCCCTTCTTGTGGTCCCCCACCTTCTTTTTTGTTATTGGTCAGAATAGAGTGTTGGATACCCAATGTCTTTTGCCCAGTTTCAATCCTTAATTTGAATCATTATCTTGCAGGCTGGTGGGCTATAGTCTCCTGGTGTCACTTGTCTGCCTCCCCCTCTCCCTTGTTTACACAGGTTGTCCTCAGAATGTGGCCCACAGAAGTGGCTGATGTTTTGTTTTGATTTCCATAGTCCTTGTCTCATCATCATCATCATCATTATCCATATATCTTATTAACCTTTCCTGTTTTTGTTCCTCATATAGATGATTTTTTTAACCTTTCCTGTTCCTAGGTCCTCTGCCCTGCCTCACTTGCAAAAAGTAACATAATACAGATAGGCAATGCTCAAGCACAGGAAAAACTGATGCAAAATTGTGTAAGTCAGTACCGACTCCTCCTAACTACTGTCCCTCTATAAATATTAACCAAGAGTTTATTATCTATCCCTGTGGCGATAGCCTGCATTCTCCCTTGAGTGTATATTTCTTTTTTTACTCCCCCAAAACTCTCTCTCTTTCTTTCTTGAGATAGCCCCTTGAATCTGTCTGTGTCTGGTGTATGCTAGAATTCTTTTCTGTCAAGAATCCCACTTGTCCTGAGTACAGGTCACCATCTCTGGGAGCTCCTTAGGAGACATTACCCTTTTGGTAGAAATAATTAGCTTATTACATATCATTTAGTATTTTGCTTCTCGGGAAAATGGCATGAACAAATGGCCTCAGCATCATTAGCAGGTTTGCCAAATGTGGCATCAAGAACTAAGAAAGGGTATTGAATTCACTTGCCTCTCTTTCTCCACGATGTAAGAGACATTAATGGTCCTCCGCTATTCTAAATGCAGAAAAGAAACCCTAACTTTAACCAGGATAGCTTTATGGGTCAGTCAAGTAAATAACTGTACAATTTGGCAAAGCCTTTGATTTTTCTATTGACTTACTTGTATATGTGTGATCTTGTACATGTTACTTCATATTCCTGAACTGTGTAGATGGGTGGGTGAAATATTTTCATCTTAGTTATTACCAAAGTTTCTATCAGTGAGAGTATTTGCTTTATTCTATAAAAGCAACATAAGATTTTCATGCTATAATAAAGAAAAACTCCATTTTTGTTTGATTACTATCAGCTTTTAGACAAAACCCTTCCTCTTCCCCTTTTCTCCACAAGACAAGCTGATAAGAAATCTGCATGTTTCCTCCTTTGGGGCTGGTGGTAATTTCAAACCACACCTCCCAGCCTGCAAGGAAACCCTCACTGTAGGCCCACCTCCAACCATAATGAAAACCAGAGTCATCCTTGCCCCTGTTTTTCTTCTTGTTTTACTCCAGACCAAAATCGAACTTTTCTCCTTGGAAATATTTTAGAAGTGTACTTTGTAAGTAATAAACTTTATTTATTTCATACCCATTGGTGTTTATGTGACATTGATCCCAACATCCACATAAATTTCTGAGATGGAGATGGGGAGAAATGGTGAGTAGAGAGTTGCCCAGCATTTAGGAAGGCATTAAGTGGCCAAATAAAACATGTCTGCTACCTAGTCCAACACAATAGACGGTTTTCCAGATTGTTCCCACAGGCTTTTGGAAAATGTATAGAATTGCTTACCAGGTAGAGACAGCAAAATTGTCAAATCATTCTGAAATGAAAAATAATCCTGGCTTTCACCTATCTTAAAGTGGTTTCTATGTTCTAAAGGGATATATATATATATATATATATATATATATATATTTACTTTACTCCAAAGAGATGTGCTAGAAAGTTTCTATTTGCATATTCTCTATTTAATAAGACTAAATAGTACCCATGTTTCATAAATTGGAACTATCTATGTTATAGTTCACTAATGATTATGCTAGGCTAGAGATTATGCTAGACTATGGAAATCATAATGGTAAGACTGAAACTACACTACTAAGTTCCATGTGGTCTGATAGGAAGGATAGTATAAAAATAATTATAATAATGGATAACATATGCAATTATAGGGTTATGATGGTATACTTTGAGAAACCAGTCTTATATGGTCAATGGGTATGGAAAGATGTGGAGAATATAACCAGATGATAAAGCTAGGAGCACTGGGATAAGCTATTTTAGAAGAGAAAAGAGGGCTTATAAATATCTTAGAGCAACTAAGGGGATAAAATGCTCACATGTCCAGATTTTATCAGGGTAATCTTGAATTCCAGCTGTTGGACAGATGCAATTATTCACTTTCAAGTGTCTTGTATTTGATTAAAAACAAAACAAAAAGTTTGATCCAGGTGCAGTGGTGCACTTGTGTAATCCCAGTACTTGGGATACTGAGACAGGAGAATCACAGGTTCAAGGCTAGCACGCAGTAATTTAGCAAGACTGTTTCATAATAGAGTTGCGAGTGTAGCTCAGATGTAGAATGCTCCTGGGTTCAACCCTCAGTACCACAAAAAGAAAAAAAGATTATGTAGTTATCCTAGCCAGAAGAATTAGAGACATTAAGTAGCTCAGTATGAACTTAGTAAAAATGTAAGTTTAATAGACATAATTTATTTTTATGTTTTTATTATGCTTTTTCTTAGAAGCAAATAGTAAATGTTCCAGTCAAATTAAAATAATGATTCTAAATAAAATTTAGTAAAAGTCCATGACAAATTTCTTTCAACCATAGATGAGATCCTTTCTTTCTTAATAGTAAACAACTTCTTTTTATTATTAGTGTTTTTCTGTATTACTTTTCTATACCTCTCATTAAATAAGCATCTTCCTTAAAATTTAACAAGTCCAATATGGTGCATGTAAATCTTATTGAAATTAATTTTCCTTAATAATTTTAGCTTATTGCAAAAAATAAAAAACATTACAAAAGTTGTTACAATATTTCATTGTATGAATAATGGCTGGGGAATTATCTCAAGGATTTGTGTTTAATTTCTACATGTCTAATCAAGGTGCAATCTTGGGGAATTGCTGTCCTTAATTTCTGGGCAACATCCTATCTTTCTGAGATCTAAGTTGGACAAAGATATTTCTTGAGAAAATGCTCAATTTGGAGAACATTCAATTCAAGAATGGAGAAAATACTAGATGTTATCATATAAAAAATCTATAAATATGTTTATATCTAATCTTTTGGCTTAAGTTCCTGTTTAATCAGAAAGATGATACATGAAATTCATTTACTGACATATCTAAATGTATAATATACTTCTAAGAATATGTAAATAGATTAGTAATACTTATTTTGCACTACCCTTTACTGTCTTACAGACAGCTATAGCCTATGAAACTGGATGAGAAAAATAGTGCTTATTAAACATGTCTATGCACAATTTAAAATCCTTTTATGAGTCATTAGAAAATAAGAGTAAAATGAATGAGCAATTCTGTCAAAATGATGTGGCATTAGCATCTACAGTGATACTAGTAAGAAAAGAGGATTCAAAAGACATTGGAAAACTAACTCACAAAGAAAATAATGAAATGAGTTCCATAAAAGGCTATTTTGAATATTGGCCATTTTTCCATGTTTATGTTCCATAGATGAATATAGATGTGATTGATGAATCTTATGAGAGACTGAAGATGTTTTAAAGTCAAGTATTTGGATGGATGTGTTTAGATGCAAGCATAAAGGAACCCAGGTGGTCAGAGAATAGCATGATATTGATAGTAATTTATGAAAAATTAAATGAGATAATCTTTTATTTTTTCTTTTCATTTTCTTGCTCAAAAGCCTAGTAATCATTGTTGGGGCAAAACATTTAAAAAATAAGCAAACTGAAATGGGTGGTGTACTTTTTATGTGTTATTCATCTTACATAAATTAATTTCACTTATGCCTCATAGCAATCTTACAAAGCGGGTATCTTTTTTTTTTTTTTGCGGTACCGGGGATTGAACCCAGAGGCATTCTACCTCTGCGCTACACCCCCGGCCCTATTTTTTTATACTTTATTTTGAAACCGGGTCTCACGAAGTTGTGGAGGGCCTCACTAGGTAGAGAGAGAGAGACAGACAGGGAGAGAGAGAGAGAGAGAGAGAAAGAGAGAGAGAGAGAGAGAGAGAGAGAGCTGAGGCTGGCCGCGAACCTGGATCCTCCGGTCTCCACCTCCGAAAGTACTGGGATTACAAGCATGCGCCACCACGCCCAGCTCACAAAGCGGGTATCTTAAAATGAAAGCTTTGGTTAATATGAGTTTCTTTTTTTCATTTGTCAATAAGAATGTTTTAACAACATTATGGAAGTAACATTCTTTTGGATGAGGAATCCTTTCCAGTTAAACATAGACAACCACCACTTTTGACACCTTTGGCCCCCACACATAGCCCCAAAGGCCTTCATTATAAAGACCCAGGAGTGGTCCTGACAGCAGGAAAACAAGGATCTTGATCCTACAACTGCCAAGAACTAAATCCTTCCACAACTCAAATGTGCAGTACATGCATTCTCCTCTAGATCCTCCAGAAAGGAATGGATCCCTGCTGATACCTTAATTTTAGAATGGTGAGAACTATATTAGGCTTTTGACTTAAAGTAAATTAGCCAGTAATAGCCCTGTAATCCTTCTACTTGGGACACTGAGAGAGGAAGATTGCAGGTTTGAGACCAGCCTCAGAAACTTAGCGAGCTCCTCTTTCAAAATAGAAAATAGGGCTGGGGGTGTATGGGGGTGTAGCTCTGAGGTAGAATGCTTCTGGGTTCAATCCCCAGTAACTAACACACACACACACACACACACACACACACACACACACAAGCGTGTGTGCACACAAACTATAAAATAATGAATTTGTATTCTTTAAGCCAATAAATTTAAAGAGGTTTGTTTTGGCAATAATTGTAAACTAATGCAACCACACATGAAAAAGGGGATTACTCTGATTTCAGGATACCATTTGGATCACAACTATTAGAGGGTGTCATCACTATATTAAAATATCATTATGTGCTTTTGACCTTTCTGTGCCACAGTAGGAAGGGCTAAAACCTTCCCTGCAATTATTTGGACTCTTCTCTCTCTCAGTATGTTATACTTGGAACTACTACAGATATAACTCCAACTCACGTCGACAAGTAAACGTTATCATCTCTCTTTCAATAGGATGTGTGTGTGTGTCTGGAAGATCACCACTCAGATGGGTGGGAGTGTGGGTACAAAGTTAGGTCCCATTGTTTATGAGATGTAAAGATACTTAGGCTTTAAATAAAATTTAGAAATAATGGTACGCCTAACTATGAAATTCCTTTGCCTTCAGGTTTTGGGCCAAAACTAGTATGTGCAATAATAAAAATTTGTTATATGTTTTGTTGTTGTTGTTTTTGGTACTGGACACTCAAACCAGGGTCATTCTACTTTCAATCTATACCCCTAGTTCTTTTTATTAATTTTTTTTTTATTTTGAAACAGGGTCTCTCTAAGTTGCTGAGAGTCTTGCTAAATTGCTGAGGCTGGCTTTAAACCTGCAATCCTCTTGTCTTAGTTTCCCAAATACTGGGATTATAGGAATGTGCCCCACACCTGGCTGTTATGCTTTTTTTTTTTTAAATCTGAAATTTTTTGTTGTGTTCATCTTTGCTCTGGAAATTTTTGGTTGTGTTGCTTGATGGAGATTTTGAAAACTTTTGTATTCCTTGACCCCAATCCTGACATTTTACAGATTTGAGTTTAGTTACACATGGGTCCAAATCATATTGTTTTCACAATCCAATGTTGCCTACCCCAACACCTGATCCCCAATGAAAATTAACAAGTTATATAATCACCACTCACAGCCCATTGCCCTGAATGTAAAATAGCTATTGTTACAATAGGTGAGCTTCCAAAAAGACACAAAAAATATAGGGCATCAAAGATTTATTTCTAGGCTCTGCGGACATGATGAGAAAACTTGTTAGCATTAAGGAGAAAATAACTAAATCATACTTCCTAATAAAAATGCATTGTGATTTTAGTTTATAGTGCCTATCCTAAAGCAAGTACCATTTTCTAATAATAAAAAAGCAATTAACAATTTAACCTTAATATAATCATATTCTAAGTGGTTTTGTTGCTATAGGCAAAATTTCTACTATAGTGAACATTGAAAAGATAAAGGCAATCTGCAAAGGGCATAGTAGTATTTTCCTCACCATTTTAGGATATGAAAATTCTGCATTAAAAGAGGCAAGGTCATCCCTTTGGATTCGATATGCTTCTAAGAGATCCTAAGGCCAATTAGCTGCAGGGAAAGGTGGAGTCTCTGGTAAGGCCTTTTGGAAAACAGTTGATGGTGCTTGCTTCCAGGTGAGCCTGAAACTTCAACATCTTTCCAAAGACTCTTCTGTATTTCTGTGCTCTATTTGAAAATATGCTAAATAAAATAGAATTTCAGATGGAAAAACACAATTACCTTTTCCAAATGCTACTGAACTCATAAATCAATTTGATAATGGCACTGAGGTCCTCCTTTATTTTTCATTTTATCTTTTTTTAGGTACTGGGGGTTGAACCCGAGAGCATTCTACCTCTGATCCGCAACCCTAGCCCAATTTTACTTTTTTTATTTTGGAACAGTGTCTCACTAAGTTGTTGAGGCTGGCCTCAAACCTGTGATCCTTCTGTCGCAGCCTCCCTAGTAATGAGATTACAGGTGTGTGCCAGCATGCCCAGCGTTGGGTCTTCCTTTTATTGGAGGCAACTCCAAAGGGACTTTCTTAAACCAAGCACCTCATCTGTTGTCAGTCAACTCGAAGCTAGAGAACTTGGATTTCATAATCATTTTTAATTAATCATCTTATTCAGAAATACTTAAGTATATTGAATATTTTATAATAATCTTATTCTGGATTACTTAGGTATACTGAATTCCAACTATATGTCATGGGATAAAACTATTTTTTACGTTTCTTACCTTTCTTTACTTTTCTTACTTATCCAGTATTCACTATCCAGTAGTCACTATCATTCTCATTTTCAGGGGAAGGCCACCCAAACCCATTGAGGAAAAGAGGTGACCCTCAAGATCATATGGACAGTAAGTGGCAGTTTGGCTTTCAAGCCAAGGAAAATAGTATAATCATAATATTTGCAAACAAATAAATTTCTCTTATCAAATCTGTACATGTGTCTAATTTTTTCCTTTTAATTTCTGTGTTTAATCTTCAGAAGATTGGCTTTTTATATTAGAGATAAGAAAAATGTCCTAGATAGAATTATTTGAAGAAAATAACCACAAAAGTTCTCTCAGATAAATTGTAATTAAACACCACCACAAGCCAGGCGTGGGGGCGCACGCTTGTAATCCCAGTACTTTGGGAGGTGGAGACTGGAGGATCCGGGTTCGCGGCCAGCCTCAGCTCTCTCTCTCTCTCTTTCTCTCTCTACTTTGTGAGGCCCTCACAACTTCATGAGATCTGGTTTCAAAATAAAGTATTAAAAAATAGAGCCGGGGGTGTAGCGCAGAGGTAGAACACCTCTGGGTTCAATCCCTGGTACCGCAAAAAAAAAAAAAAAAAAAAAACACCATCATGATGGTTCCCAGGATCTGAGGGGAAACTCTCCACTAGACGGAGTTGTCGTGGCTCTGTTTTGTCAGGGAGTATGAAAATTATCTACTCACCAGCCAGTCCTCCTCCATGGGGCTGAAAGATCTTTTGAATAGGTTTTATGTTTTTCTTTCCATATTAAGAATCATTAAATGCCCAAAATATTATGTTGATAGATTAAATTAGTTTCAGTGATGCAAGCCCTTTATCCAATGTGACCATAATTCCAACATTTTTCAGAAAAAGGATCCAAAGGAATTAACACAAATCCTATGGAATAAAGCAGATCTACATTATATACCCTATCTTTATCTTCCCGAATGTCAAGGTAATATTCTTTTTTTTTGTGTGTGTGTGTGTGTGTGGTACTGGGGATTGAACCCAGGAGCACTCTACCTCCGAGCTACACCCCCAGCCCTATTTTTTTCTTCTTTATTTTGAAACAGGGTCTCACTAAATTGCGGAGGGCCTCACTAAGTAGCTGAGGATCCCCGAACCTGGATCCTCCTGTCTCAGCCTCCCAAGTACTGGGATTACAAGCTTGCGCCACCACGCCCGGCTTTAATATTCTTATTTAATTGGTCTCTACATTGCAAGGATATTTCTATGTAAATGCATAGTATTTGGTGTATTTCAAAAGAAGTAGAAATTCTCAAGGACTTGCTTTTATCAATTAATATGGTAGTTCTTTCATCTTCTGTCACACTCTTCTGATGCCCTTGATGTTACTATACCTATAGATACGTTCTCTACTTTCCTTCTGGTGTCCCTATTCACTCTTATCATTCCCAGCAAGCAAAACTCTCTCTCTCTCTCTCTCTCTCTCTCTCTCTCTCTCTCTCATCTTTCTCTCTCTCGTCCCTCCCTCACTTTCATGGATGCACGGGACACACACACACACACACACACACACACACACAGAAAGGGAAACAAGATACCTACTCTCTATAGTTTCTTTCATCTTATAATATAAAACATTATTTTTGTTTGAAAAAATAAACTAAAATGAGATATGTTAAGTGTGGCTAAAACAGAGCTGATAGCTGTGGCTGCCTGCTTAAAGTCCTTATCCTCAGGCCTACACATTTTAAGCAGTGTGAAGTAGAAAATACTCTGTGCTTACACATTTATCCTACAGAACTTTTTGGTCTATCATAAGCAAGTTTCTGATGATGAAAAAGGCTCATAAAAATTGTCAGATACTTTCCTAGAGAAAAGCAGAATGATGTTGAAGAAAAGGAAATACAGAATGCAACATTTCTGTCCTTTCTTCTGAACCGATAAAATTGTATTGTATTGTCTTTTATGAAAGGGAGAAATAGTACCACTACTAATGTACATATTGATGCTATAAATCACTTTGTAAGACAGCAATTTTGTCAGCATTTCAGAGGGTAATCTTGTTTTCATTAATGTTCATAGTCCTCTGTTGTTTGTATTTTAAAGCAAACCACACTGCTTAAACTAGAAATGGATATATTCTAATATTTACTTTTATCAGAATATCACAAAATAGAAATTATGAAATTATACAACCTCTCACATTGCAAAGGAGTCCAAAAAGCAAAGAAACACTAAGGTCTTGTAAAGTTTTGCTAAAGGACACAGGCTCTCATAGAAAATGAATTAAGGAATTTATATTGATATGTTCAAGAACTTTTTACCTAGGGAAAGGAATATGAGAGAGACGGGAATTTAAAAAAAAAATGAAAGTTAACTGAAAAAGTCACCTTAAACACAAAGCCTAAAATTTCTTTTTTCTTATGAATATTTCAACAGGTAATATGTTAAAATGGGTCAGAAAGTAGCTTCAAGGACAAGTTCAAATTAAGCTGAGGCTTTTATCTTGAATTCAATTTCACTAATTATTTTAATAATTGAAGATGTTGTCTAAAGCAAGTTGTAAATCAGCTAATTATTTACTCTGTTTATGTTTTCTATCAAATTATGCCTTTCAATTGCTATAATAAATATTACCTTTACAAAGATGCAGGTGTAATTGTAATGTCTATGTAAAATTAACAAGAAACAAAATCAATATCAGCGTAAAATAAAACAGGTGTATAGATAAAGCAGTTAAGTGGAGAAAAAAATCCAGTTTTAGGGATTTGTATCATATATATATATATATATATATATATATATGCATGGTCTTACCAAAATGAAAGTATGAAAAATTAAGTTTATTTTATACTATTTTTCATTAACTTTTTAATACTTTCACTGGCTCATTATAGTTTCACATCATACTGTAATTCATAGTGATAGTGACATACATGCACACAGCACTTGGTGGCCTTTCTCCCGGCTTCCTACCCACTCCCCCCACCCTTTCCCCCCAAAAAATATTGAGATTGGCATTGGTATTCTCACATACATACACAAATGTCATTGGAAGTGTTTTCTTCATTAATTTTCCCTCTCCTCTCCCTCTCCCTAAAACCACCTCCCTTGCTCCACTGGAGTTTCTCCTCCATCATCTAAAGTCCCTCTTAGCTACGCCCCCAGCCCTTTATATTTTTATTTTGAAACAGGGTCACTGGCCGGGTGTGGTGGTGCATGCTTCTAACTCCAGTACTTGGGAGGCTGAGACAGGAGGATTACAGGTTGGCGGCCAACCTCAGCTACTTAGTGAGGCCCTCTGCAACTTAGTGAGACCCTGTTTCAAAATAAAGAATAAAAATAGGGCTAGGGGTGAGTGGCTCAGAGGTAGAATGCCCCAGGGTTCAATCCCCAGTACCACACACACACAAAAAGAAACAGGGTCTCGTTATGTTGCTGAGGGTCTCACTAAGTTGCTGAGGCTGGCCGTGAACCTGTGATCCTCCTGTCTCAGCCTCCCAAATACTGGGATTACAGACATATTCCACTGTACCTGGTATTTTCCTTTCATTTGAAATCCCACTTCCCTTTCTGTGATGGTTCATAACCTCCAAGAGTCTTGGGTTGCCAAATTTCTAGTGGATTATGAGAGCCCTTATATAGTAAAACCAAAGGCAGAATCAATTCAGGCTGCATTGAATCCTCTGAAATTCTTATATCTAAATTCTTGATATGATGGCTCTAGAACCATTTTTTGGTCTCAGAAGAACCTCAAGATGGAGGTCTATGACACATGGTAAATGTAGTTCAAACTATAGGTTAATCTGAACAAAAGTAACTATAAATAAACCAGGCATGGTGAAATGCCCCTGGGTTCAATCCTCAGCACCATAAAAAAAAAGGTTACTATGTGTGACATCCAGTGTTCTTTTTTGACAAAAGTCTAATTAACATAAACATGATTTTTAGCAATACAAATCAATTAAAAAAGAAGTCTTATCTCCTCATTTAGTTACTGGCAACTTTGTATCTATTGTTCAAACAACTTTGTGGAAGTCCTGGTGTTCCTAGTAATATTGAATTCTGTGATGTTTCACAGGAACATTTAAATTTCCTTGCACAGTTATCTTTGTGTCTCATAATCTGAATCCATCAAAATCCCAAAGGAGGTTTATGAGAGGACAAGCTTATTTTCCTAGTAGCAGTCCCAAGGTCTGTTTTAAACAAGCCTATTGTAGCCTTTCACATTTTTCATACAAATGTTTATATTTCTAAAATATATGTATTTTCATTCTGCAAAACTAAAATATATTTGAAGCAACGTAGGTAAACTAGAAAACATTCTGACATGCTGCAACTGTAGTCCAGTTTTAAATTTAGGTTAGTTTAACATATTTATTAGGTGCCCTCTATATTTTAGATTCCAGGCCAGAAGAGGCATGTACACAGCTATCAAGGGCACTAACCAAAATCTCAGTCTGGTAGAGTGTACATGTAAATAAATTATAGAGAGATAAAGACAATAACACAAAATATGCAAAGAAACCTATTTTATCCCAACATGAGATCTGTTTTAAGTGCAGAAGCTAGTTGTAAAAGCTGTACTAGAGCACCCTATATTTATTGATCATAGAGTGAACAAAACTGTATTGCTTTGAATAACAGTACTTTTTAAAAATTTTACTTATTATGGAACCCTGTTAAAAGATCCACTTAGCCAAGACACATACTAGCAATTATTAATAAAAATTCACAGGCGGGTATGGTGGTGCATGACTATAATCCTAGTACTTGGGAGACTGAGACAGGAGGATCGCAAATTTGTGGCCAGCCTCAGCAACATAGTGAGGCCCTCTGCAACTTAGTGAGACCCTATTTCAAACTAAAAAATAAAATAGGGTTGGAGGTGTAGCTCAGAGGTAGAATACCTCTGGGTTCAACCCCAGTACCACAAAAAAATAAAAAAATAAAAATTCACTGACCCTTTTCTGCCTTTTTTCTGGATCTCTCATGGTTCTGTTTGCCCTTTTAAAATAATTTGGATATATTTGGAGATCATATATATATATATATATGAAAAAAAATTATATATATATAATTTTTTTTACTTGACTCTTCACCCATTGTGTCATTCCTGGTTCTCTCTACTACAGATTCAGATAAAAACTCTTGCTACCCTCTCCTGTAGATATTGCAGAATACACAGGAGGGAGTAATACCCTTTAGTGGTGGGTTAGTATATATCAAACATCCACATCTCTGTTACAAACAGACAGATCTGAATTGTAGCACTAGTTGATTTCCATGGTGTAAGGATTTTCACTATGGCTCATATCGAGCTACCAGTGTGAGGTCACTGAAAATGATGTTGGCAAGTTTTTGATTCCCAAAGCCAGAAAAGCCCGGTATGGTAGCACATGCCTGTAATCCCAGTACTTGGGAGGCTGAGACAGTAGGGTCACAGGTTCTTGAACAGCCTCAGCAACTTAGCAAGACCCTGTCTCAAAATAAAAAATAAAAGGTCTGGGGGTTTAGATTGGAGGTAGAATACTCCTGGGTTCAATTCCCAGCACCAAAAAAAAAAAAGAGCCAGAAAAATGTGGGTCAAACACACAACTGATATTTCCTTCATAATACAATTGTGAAATTGGTTTTAAGTATCAAAAATGTAACTTATGACTAAGAATTTGTGACAAATAGTGAAAATTTAAAAAAAAAGAATTGTAGCTGGGACACAGGTCTATAATCCCAGCTATTTAGGAAGCTGAGGCAGGAGGATTACAAATTTAAGGCTAGCCTGGAAAACTTAGTGTGACCCTGTCTTGAAATGAAAAATAAAATAAAATGAAAAAATAAGTAGTTTAATAAAAAGAATTCTGCTAGAATAAAAAAAAAGGAACAAAGTAATGCACAGTATAGCAGCTCCTGGAAATATATTGATGGGCAAATGAAAAATCAAATATTATAGAGGCCATTCTGATTTCACGGGATTCATAGTGAGCAGAATTGCTACTTTCTTCCATGTAAAGCCTGCTTATCATATGTACCATGTAATGGAAAACTTACTGTCCACCAATATATTTTTTCTCTTCATCAGAGTACAGATACTCCTAGACTTACTATGAGGTCACATCCTCATAAGTAACATCATATGTTGAAAATATTCTAGGTCAAAAAATCACACATCATAAAAATTTTAAAATGAGCTAAAACTATTTTGGGTTGCAAACTATCTGTATTCAAAGTATGCCACTTATAGCTCTCCTAAGGTTAAACATGGCTATGGATCCTTCTTAGGTCAGTACAATATGAGCAGCAGTGATGCGTGTCACATCTGGATAGAAGGATCTAAGGTCAAGTACTCAACTTTATACTTCTTACTCTGCGGTAACAATTTTAGGACGATGTGTTGATAAGAAACTGACACCAGTAATCGGATCCACTCCTGAAGATGGTGTCCTGCACATACACATACAGCACAAGGTTCCTCAGGGCAAAATAACCTTTTTAAATGTTGTCAATGAGATTCTGTGTGTGTATTATCTTGCTGAACTTATCCTTTCCTGGCTAAATAATGACAATAATAATAATAGTAGTAAGTTCAGAAATACTGGTGGAATGATAGTTCTTATTCCACAGTGTAAGTTCAACCTCCAATAAATCTCCTTGCTGATTTTATAAAATCTTAAATTGAAAGACTCTCCAAAAAATACACATTAAATGATTCTCCTTGATTTCCCCTAGGAAGCTGGCACTGGAGGTTTGGAAAGGGCCAAATCTCACTTCTTTCTTAATATATTTTAATGCGGATATATTATAGGTGATTCTTACTCTGTTACATTCTCCTGAAGTTTTCAAATGCATAATTAAGACCAAGTAAATCCCACATTAATGGTGCCCTTAACATACAAGGTATTCAAAACATACAAGAAATGTCCATAAAGAATATTTTTTGTTCTGATTTGTCACTGCCTAAAGCATTGCTCTTTGGTAATAATGAATCTACATGTGTTATTGCTGTCCTTCTAAAGTGAGTACAGTTAGAGAAAAATGACTGTGACTATCTTACAAAGAACTGGGGAAAGTTTTAAAGTAAATCCACTTGACTCCCCAAGAATTTATCAAATTAGAAGCCCAAGACTCAAAAGCATTTCCAGGTAATTCTGACTTTGTTCTCTCTATCCTTTATTGGAAAACATTAAAGGAAGGATTATGGACATCTTCATTCTTTAACTTCATATACTATAAACTCATTATTTAAATTATCAGACCCATAATATTTCCATAAAATATAGGAAATACCTATATCCTGATAGCATTATTAGCATAATTTAAAATAAGTATTTAAATGCTTTACATATATATATATATATATATATATATTCTAAATATTCTATTTAGAGTATAAAAGCTATTCTAATATTTTTAAATGTGTTAAAATGGATCTATTTAATTTACTCAGAATGTTTATAATTTTGTGTATGTGAATCATGTTGTCTCTCAGCTCTAATCTTTCCACAAGGAGTTGCCAGTCTTCAATCTATGCTGTGTTGTGGCTTGTACTTGCATATTTCAAATTCCACATTAATAATTATCTCATTTCATTGTAACGCAACATTTTAAATTAATATGTGAAAGTCAATCACAATTAATTGTTGAGAAAATTGAGATTCAGGGATATCACCTGGCTGCTCAAAGGTCACAATCATTTACCCAAGGTTCCCTGCTTTGTGATCCACTGTTCTTCCCACTCAGTCTTTGGTAACATAGGATACTTCTCAGATAAATTTCTCATCTCTAAATCTGAGAATATTTTATACACAGCAGCAAACTGCATCTTGATAACAAAAGTAATACCAACCCCAGTGCCTTGAATCAACCCGAAAACGTCACAAAACAACAGAACAGGCATGATCTTCCTTTGGTGACAAAAACTATGCCATTTTTTTTTATGTTGGAGTGTTTTCTCAGCTTTTCTAGAAAGTATCAATGACAGGTTAGGAAATCTACTTTTTCTTATTTGGCATTTTCTAGGTTTGTCATTTCTGATGGCTGTCCACATTTGGTTGGTATAGATGGGACAATTTCTGTCAGGAAGTTTCAACATATTGTGCCTAGCATGATTCCTGATCAAACACACACACACACACACACACACACACACACACACACATGCTATATGATACTTAGCCTGAGTCCTGATCAAATACACACCCATACATACACACACAAACACACACACACATACATGCACACACAGGCACACACATGCATATATATTTTACAGTAAAGTGCTGCTTAACAACAGGACATATTCTGAGAACTATGTCCTTAGATGATTTCATCATTGTGCAAACATCCTTAAGAGTGTATTTACAAAAACTAAGACAGCTACTATGACCCTAGGTGATATATAGTCTTATGAGACTTCTGTCATATATGCATTGTGGGGGGGCATTAGGGATTGAACTCAGGGATATTCTGCCTCTAGCTACACCCCCAGCCCTATTTTATTTTTTATTTTGAAATAGGCTCTCACTAAGTTGCTGAGGCTGGCTACAAATCTGTGATCCTTCTGTGTCAGCCTCCCAAGTACTGGGATTACGGGCCTGCACCACCACGCCTAGCTTTGCATTTTTTACTTAACCAAAATATCACCATATAGTGCATGACTTCATGTAGAGAGGCACATGCATTAAATTGTGAAGTGGCTGACTGTAGAGGCTGGTTGAACAAGATTGGGGAAACTTTCAACACTCAGTTGTAGTACCTGCCATCTTCTCTGTGAGTGCCATCTTCTCTTCCCAGGAAGAATAGAAAATGAGCCTCTTTTCTGCTTCTATAGAACCTCTTCCACTCTGCACTTGAAATGTCACCATGCATATCTGCCCAACCCAATTATCTCTAAAAACCATGAGGACAGGGAGTACACATTTTTTAATCACATCTAATATTGTCCTTAGCTCATAGGACAATATGTTCATGCTAATGTCCAGTTGAGGAGATCCCACACCAAAAATATGGGGTTGAGAGAAATAGGACTCACAAACTAAACAAGTCTTTCTTCATGTTTCATGCCCATCCAGCCTCATTATATATCAAATCCTACTGAACCTCTTATAATCCATGTTGCTATTTTAAAGCTTATGAACACTTTCTTGCCTGGGTAACCCTATCAGTCAAACTTCAGCTTTCATAAAGCTGGGGCTCATCCCTACACCCAGAAAACGCTTAAGTTTATATTCGAATCAACCTGACATTTCACAGCCACATAGCTTCCTTCCTGTGCAGCCCAGATGATGTTGCAGAGAATACTGCCAAAGTAAAGGAAATTCTTCTTTCTCTGACTAGCACAGTAACATCACAGAGAAATTAAAAACATGCAGAGGCTATCTGAACCATTGGGATTTATTTGATGTGAATATTTGCTGAATAAAACTATTTGAGCTTTTGATAAGATGATGCTTCCCTGAAGGAAAAAATGTAAAAAATCTAGCCTCTCACAAAGTCACATCAGCAAGATAAAAGTATTATGCTCTGGAGAGAGCTAGTATTGAAAAGTTCAGTTTACTTTTAGTTCAGCATGGTACCCACTTGTCTATACTAATATCACAATGGTATCAATTGTTTTTTTCCTCTGGGGCCCAGGAAGTAAATTATAAATAGTGATTCTTCTATTGCTAGACAGAACCTTACCTAAAGGAGGATAGTGTTTCTTCATATAATTATAAGGAAGGTATCATAAATTGCACCTACTTAGATATTCCTTCTGTCATCCATGCATGATAAGTACTCTCGTGGCTGTATTGCTGAGGATGAAGAGCAAGAGAATTCTAGGTCCTAGATATGATGCCTTAGTAGATAGGTGTGCCCCTAAGTAAGCACATTTATTTTTATTTTTATGAGCCCTATCTGAGAGTATGAATGATTCTTTTTCAAATTATTTTCAAGTTATTTTTTCAAATTTAGATGATTGTCGTTATTTTTTTTATTTAACTTTTTATGTTCATTTATTGGTGCATTGTAAATTATAATAATACATTTTGATATATGTCAGGGTATGAACATCATACATGCACACATTGCACATTTAGCCCTCCCTCCAATCCCACCCTATTCCCTCCCCCTTCCCTCCCTTTCATGCTCCAGATAGTGATTGAGTCTTATAGGTTTGTGTATGTATATCATGTGCTATAGTGTGTTTCCCTCCACTCCCCGCCCAACTCCCTCAGTTA
>PVJS01019292.1:7500-33860 GCA_004027185.1 Glis glis | reverse complement strand
CAAGGTCTCTGGTCTAATTTCCAGGTCTTTGATCCATCTTGAATTGACTCTTGTGCAGGGTGAGAAAGTTTTCTGCATGTGGCTAATCAGTTTTGCCAATACCATTTGTTGAAGAGGCTATCTTTTTTCCATTGTATGTTTTTGGCTCCTTTATAAAAAATCAGTTGACTGAAAATGTGCAGATTTGTTTCCGAGTCTTCTATTCTGTTCCATTGGTCTATGTGTCTGCTTTTGTGCCAATACAATGCTGTTTTTATTACTATGGCTCTGTAGTATAGTTTGAAGTCAGGTATTGTGATGCTTCCTGCATGGTTCTTGTTGCTGAGAACTACTTTGGCTGTTTTGGGTTTTTTGTTGTTCCAAATGAATTTAAGGATTGATTTTTCTATGTCTGTGAAGAATGTCCTTGGTAATTGAATGGGTATTGCATTGAATCTGTAGATCACTTTTTGAAGAATGGCCATTTTGATGATATTTATTCTGCCTATCCAAGAGCATGGGAGGTCTTTCCATCTTCTAAGATCTTCAATTTCTTTTTTCAGTGTTTTATAATTTTCCTTGTAGAGGTCTTTTACATCCTTGGTTAGGTTTATTCCTAAGTATTTCATTGTGTGGGGGTATATTGTGAGTGGAAATGTTTTCTGGATTTCTTTTTCAGTGGATTTATGGTTGGCATACAGAAAGCTTCTGATTTTTTAAGATTGATTTTGTATCCAGACACTTTGCTGAATTTGTTGATCAGTTCTATAAGCCCTTTTTGTTGAGTTTGTTGGGTCTTCTAAGTGTAATATCATGTCATCTGCCAATAGAGATAGTTTCATTTCTTCTTTTTCTATTTGCACTCTTTTGATTCCTTCTCTTGCCTTATTGCTCTGGCTAGAGTCTATAGTACTATAATTCTTGTTCCTGTTTTTAAGGGGAGCTCTTGTAGTTTTTCCCTATTCAACATGATGTTTGCTGTGGGCCTATTGTATATTGCCTTTACGATGTTGAGGTATGTTCCTTCTATTCCAATTCTCTGCAGTGTTTTTACCATGAATGGTGTTGGATTTTGTGAAATGCTTTTTCAGCATATATTAAAATGATCATGTGAATTTTGTCTTTAGTTCTGTTTATGTGTGGATTACATGGATTGTTTTTTGTATGTTGAACCAACCTTACATCCCTGGGATGAACCTGACTTGGTCACGGTGTATGATTTTCTTGATGTAGTATTTTGTTTAGAAGTTTTGCGTCTAAGTTCATCAATGATATAGGCCTGTAATTTTCTTTTCTTTAGCTGTCTTTATTTAGTTTTGGTATTAATGTGATGTTGGCTTCATAGAATGTATTTGGGAGTGTCCTGTTTCTTTCTATTTCATGGAATAAATTGAGGAGTATTGGGATTAGTTTTTCTGTAAAGATTTTATAAGATTCACCTGGGAAACCATTTATACCTGTGCTTTTCTTTGATGATAGGCTTTTTATTGCTGTTTCAATCTCTTTGATTGCTATTGGTCGATTTAAATTTTCTATATCTTTTTGATTCAATTTAGGAAGGTTGTATGTGTCTAGAAATTTGTCAATTCCTTCTAGGTTTTCCATTTTGTTGGAATATAGTTTTTCAAAGTAGTTTCTGATAATCCTCTGGATTTCTGTGCTATTGGTGGTAATATCACCTTTTTCTTCTCTTATTTTAGTAATTTGTGTTGATTCTTTCTTTTGCTTAGGTTGGCTAGTGGTTTATCTACCTTATTTATTTTTTCAAGGAACCAGCTTTCGGTTTTGTTGATTTTTTGTATTTTATTCTCTACTGCATTGATTTCTTATCTGATTTTAATAATTTTCGGTCTTCTACTGGCTTTGGGGTTAGACTGTTCCTGTTTTTCAAGGGCTTTGAGGTGTGTCATTAGGTTATTTATGTGTTGATTTTTCTGTTCTTCTTATGTGAGCACTCAGTGCTATGAATTTTCCTCTTAATACTGCCTTCAGTGTGTCCCAGAGATTTTCATATGTTGTGTCTGTGTTTTCATTTGTTTCTAGGAATTTCTTAATTTCTTCCCTTATTTCTTCTGTGACCCATTCCTCACTCAGCAGTGTGGTGTTCAGACTCCACGTGTTTATGAGGTTTCTCTGTGTCTTCTTATAGTTGATTTCTAGTTTAATTCCATTATGGCCTGAAAAGATGCATGGGATTATATCACTTTTTTGGCTTTATTCTTATAATTTTATTATATGCATAAGTGGTTAATGGACAGGCATCACCAGCTTGACTGACCTATCTTGGCTGTCCTGTGGAAAAGGACTTCCTGTATTATCCAACATGCCAATGATCATAAGCTGGTTAAAAATGTCATCTTGGACCCCAAGGTTGCACAAAAATAACTCTAACTTATACAATTGGCCATTAACAACAAGTGCTGGTGAGGTTGTGGAGAAGCAGGAACTCCTAATACACTGTTGGTGGGATTGCAAATTAGTGCAACCACTTTGGAAAACAGTATGGAGGATCCTCAGAAGACTGAGAATGAACCTACCATATGACCCAGCAATACCACTTCTAGGCATCTACCCAAAAGAACTGAAACCAAACTACCAGACTAATGCATGTGTATCTATGCTTATAGCTGCACAATTCATAATTGCCCAAACTTTGGAACCAGTCACGGTGTCCCTCGACAGATGAATGGATCACAAAACTATAGGATATTTACACAATGGAATTTTATGCAGCCATAAAGAAGAACAAAATTACATCATTTGCAGTGAAATGGAGGGCACTGGAGAACATTATGCTAAGTGAGATTAGTCAATTACAAAGTGTGAAAAGTCGGATGTTCTCCCTAATATGTGGAAGCTAGGGAGAATGGGATTTAGAAGGAACTCCAGACAAAAAAGGATAAAACTTTAGTTGAGCAATGAAGGCAACCTAACTGAGGGAGACGGGAGGGGGGAAGAGGGAAATACACTAATGCACATGATGTGTATAAACAAACTTATCAGAGTCAATCACTATGCTGAGCATGGAAAGGAGGGAAGGGGGAGGGAATGGGGTTGGATTTGAGGGAGGGCTAAATGAGCAATGTGTGCATGCATGCTTCTGATACCCTGACACTTACCAAAATGTATAACTACAATGCACCAATAAATGTAATAAATAAAAAAGAAAAAAGAAAAAAGAAAAAAACAAACAAACAATGTCACATTTCTTCAACTTTAAATATAGTTGCCCCAGCTGCTTGCTGGGATCAGAAGCAGAAGGCTGACAGGGAAAAATGAAACAGAGATATCTGTGTGGCTGTACCTCATTTGTGCTTTCCTGATGACCAGATCTGACACTGATGTATCAAAAGTACATTCTGAAGAGTAATGGAAAAAATACTCAATTCTTCTTAAATTTCTTACCCCTTAAGTATCCACATTAATAAATCTTATGTTCCATGTACAACATCATAACATCTGAGTTATGTAATGTATGTTATATTAAAGGACCTAACAATCTGGGAACTGTTACCCAATCTTCTCTCCCTTTGCTTTATTGACCTAGACACATGGACATATGCCTGGAAACAAAAGACAGAATCTTGCAGTATTTCTACAATGATAATAATTAACTTTCACACTGAATAAAAGTAGCCCATGCAGTCTAGTCCAATTACACAGAAATGGGCAGCTCCTATAATAACAACAGCAGTCCTCTGGTTTGTCTCACATCATCACAGAGGTGGTCTCTCCACTGTGGTGCTGGCCCAACCTTCTCCCCAAGGGATGGGAGTAGACATTGTTGCACAGAAGACAGTCCATTCACTTTCGTTTCTGCAACATGATTTGTTCCAGTATTTACAATGGCATTTCAGCGAGTCACCTATTCTGCTGCATATTCCGATCAAATGACATCCAAGAGCATCAGTAGATCATCACCCTGTCTGTGAGCAAAAGGCCTGGCCTGGTATGAACTCTGGACAATCGATCAGTTGAGAAATGTCAGTTTGTGGCACATTGCATAGAGGAGGGCCTGGGATTGGTCATTTTTCTGGTTCTACATTTTTTTCTCATTTTCTCATCCACCACTTCAACTTCTGTGCTATCCTTCAATTCCTATAGAATGAGATTGATGTTGGTGGTGAGAGCCTGAACATGATGGAATCCAGTGATCAGGGATATAGGCATGAGGCCTTCTACATCCATCTTCCTCTGGAGAAAGAAATCATGCACCAAATTTTGTATAGTAAAGTAATATTCAATTTGACTTTTAATGTACTTTTTAAGCAGCGCCTCCTCCACAGGATACACCTGGACACCCGTCCCATCGTCATAGTAATACATCATGCTGGTGCTAAGTTCTGCTTGAAATGGCTGGTCAGTCCTTTCACCATGTTCTTGATAACCATACGAATAATCAAAGTTCAATCGAGGATTTTCTCTGCCTTGTCCTCAGCCCCATCCTAGGCCTCTTCCTTGGCCTCTAAAGGAACCTCAGATGTTGCCACCCTCACTTCTCACACTGGACACTTCATCCAGATCATCTCTCCTTTCTCTATTGTGCCTCCTACTTAGTGTATAATTTCTCCTATTATTATACGCTGATTTACTGGCTTCCGCTTGACATCTTGCATTCATTTTTGGAGAGGGCATCTTCTAAGAGTGAGATTCTGTTTTCCATGTGGTCTAGTCTATTGTTGATGGTCTGTATTGATGCCTTCATTTCAACTATTGCATCCTTCGCTTCCTTCAGAGCTTCTTTTGGATTCCTCTTCAGGGTGTCAGATTCTTTATTTGATCCTTCATTTCTTTCAGGCTCTCTCTGAATTCTTTTCACAAATCCTGTGTCATTTCTACTGTTAAAGTTCTGAACTATCCTTCTGGCAATCTTTGCAATTCTGTGTTGACAGGTTCTGTTGTTGTAGAGTTGTGGGAGCTCATTGTTTCTTTGCTATTCTTCCTTCTCATGATTTCAGGTTTCTTAAGTTTATATCTTTGTTGCTTTTGGTAGCGCTCTCTCACTCTGTAGGTTTCCTATGTCTGATCTCTCTTCCTTTATAGTATCTTATTCAGGGGGTAGATATTTGCTACTAGGTGAGCCTTAAATGTGAATTGCCTTTACTGAATGATTATTTTCAGCTCTTTCTTGTGTGTTTATTACTCTTTAAAACAGACTTTGAAATCTATGTCCTGTATCCCCCCACTGTTGTTCTGCCTGTAGATCATCAGTACTGGGTTGCAATTACTCTAGGGTTCCTTCTGCCTGCTGTAATGGTGATGTTGATGAGTTCCAGGTGTTAAGGTCCAGGAACCTGTCTGTTGCCTCTGGAATAGGGAGTAGACTCAGAGGTGTGAGCTGGACAGTTTGTTATTTAAACTGTGTGTTATTTAAACTTCAATGTGCGGGCTGTGGGTGGTTCTGTCTGTCAGTTGTGGTTAGTTTGTCCTTAGTATCTGGCAGTCCTTTCTGGTGGTTCACTTATTTGGTCCAATCTCAGCAGTATGGGTTTAGAGGAGTCAACTGGTATAAACGAGGGAAGGTTGTGTTGAATTCAATGGTGAAGGGTGAGTGAGGAGGAAGGAGCTGAAGTAAGGAATGCAGGGATAGAGTAAAGGGTAAAGTAGAGAATAGAATTGAGTAGAATAAGAGTTTGAGTGTAGTAAGTAATATATAATAAAGATTAGGGGTAGTTAAAATAAAGGAGGATTCTAGTAGCCAGTGTATAGTATTTAGGTATAGTGATACAAAATGGATTTAGTACTAGACAAAGAAAGAGGAAAAAAATGTTGGAGAGAAGAGAGGAGATAGGAAAGAGGGAAGAAGCTTGCAAAAGAGATGCAGAAAATACAGAAAAACAAGTTAAGAAACAAACAAACAAAAAAAACAAAACAAAACCCCACCCTATATATACAGGTACAGAGCCGTTGGACTCTGCTGCCCTCTTGGGTCTGCGTGGGTACTTTCAACCGGTTAAGGTCTACCTATTCTAGTAGGTTCTTGAGCACATTCCAAGTATTCTCACTTGCTCGGTATCCTATAGCAATAATGTCCGTTTGCAGGCCCAATTCTTGGTCTCCTTCAGTGATTGAGACCCTTTCCTGGTGCCTCTCACTGTCTGTGCAGGCTCCCAGTGCAGCTAGTGCCTCTCTCACTGCAAGTGTGGGTCTCCACGTACTCCACTGGGGCTGTCCCTATGTCTCTCTCTGTCTACACATATGGTGGATGTCGCCAGCACGGGACCCTGGGCCTGTGTTTCTCTATGCAGAAGTGGTGAATATCGCTTTGACCCAACTCTGTGCAAACACAGAACTCTTCATTTTCCACAGAGAAGGCTGGGTTGGTCTAATTTTTCCCCAGGTACCACGACTGTGTGTCCTGTGGCGATCCCCAGGAACCCTGCCAGGGTGCTGGGACCTATGGGCTATAGGTCCATCTCGGCCAAATGTTACCAGGGGCTGTCTGCTTATCCACATGTCTACTCTTTCTTACAGCAGACCCCACTCCCACCTCCATAGGGGTGATCTGCAAAGTCTCAGACCCCATGAGTCTATTGCTTGCTTCATGAGTCCCTGTGGTCTCCCCCTGGGGCAGCTCATCAACTTACTGTCTTGTTGAGCGCTGTTCTTAATCTCTGGGGGAGGGGGTGGGCTCAGCCCCTGACGCAGGTTCTGGTTAGGGTTCTAGGCATTCAGGTCTCTGTTGAGGGTGGAGCGAATTGCTGCTTGCTTTTGTTGCTGATGATCTGCAGTTGCTGGATTTACAACAGGTTGTTGGCTTCTTTGTTGGCGGCGTGTGAAAGCTGCAATGCCAGTAGCTGCCGGCGTGGTCTGGCCAAGATGGTGTCGCCGCTGCCGCTGCCGCTGCACTTCCAGCCTCTGTCCAGCGTGGAGCGAGTTGCTGCTTGCTTTTATTGCTGCTGATCTGTGGTTGCTGGATTTACAACAGGTCTCTGGCTTCTTTGTTGGTGGTGTGTGGAAACTACAATGCTGGTAGCCGCCGGCGTGGGCTGGCCAAGATGGTGCCACTGGTGTTCCCTAGGTAAGGCACTTGGAGCCTTTTACTGTCCTCTGTTTTGTCTTCTGGCTTTGATTCCATCATTTTTCAAAATTTCCCTTGTTTAGTTCAATTTTTTGTTGCTTTTCTTCTTGTCAAGAAGCTGCTTTCATGGCGATTGAGATCCGCGTCTCAGAGAAATTGCAATGTGGTGTCTCCCTCAGTTGCCATCTTGGAATCCCTCTGTTAGTTTATTTTTAAGAATTCTTATTTTTGCCGGGCGTGGTGGTGCACGCTTGTAATCCCAGTACTTTGGGAGGCGGAAACTGGAGGATCCGGGTTTGCGGCCAGCCTCAGCGCTCTCTCTCTCTCTCTCTCCCTCCCTGTCTCTCTCTCTCTCTCTCTCTCTCTCTCTCTCTACCTAGAGAGGCCCTCTGCAACTTCGTGAGACCCAGTTTCAAAATAAAGTATAAAAAAATAGGACCGGGGGTGTAGCTCGGAGGTAGAACGCCCCTGGGTTCAATCCCCCATACCACAAAAAAAAAAAAGAATTATTATTTTTATTTTTAAGCCTGGCTTCCAAGGAACATTCACCTTATTTGTTAGCATATGATTACTTAAAAGATTTCCTTAAATGCCGTGTGTGTGTGTGTGTGTGTGTGTGTGCGCGCGCGTGTGCACATGCATGCACACATGTGCAGTGTACAGGTCTGCCTTAGCTTTCACTTCCTGCTTGTGCAGGGTCTCAGGTTTTGGCAGAATAGGGGACTGGTGCCCTGTCTGGTAGTTCCTGGGCGTGAGCATCACCCTGAACATGTGCATGGTCTTCTAGATTCCCAGGAATGTGTCAGAGCTTTTCTCCTCCATCCTGCAGTGGAAGTCTTGTCCTCTACATCTTTCGTTTTTATTTTCTGCCAGACTTTTATTTGTCCCAACTGGTCATGTATCCTTAGTCACATGGAATGGTAAACCATTGAAACTGATTGGTTTCGTCAGTTCTTGAGGTGAGACTTTTTCCGTGGAGCTGAACCTTGAGTCAGATCAAATAGACAACACTCTGAGTGGAGTCATTCCCGGGAGCTGTGAGTCAGGTCATAGAGCGACCATGGTCTGGGGAAAGGGCTTGTAAAAGAGCTCCCAAGCCTCTCTTCCTCTCTGATGGCTGCAAGACTGGTGTTAAATTAAAGGCTCCTGCTATGGAGCTGGGGAGGGGAGGAGATAGGAGTATCCCAAGTTCAAACATCATAGTTCCCAGTCTTCTTATCAAGGCTCAGTGGATTTTGTTGTCCAAACTCTCTTCAGATTGTTGTAAACCTTTGATCAATTTTCAGAGTTTTAAAAATAAAATACTTTATTTTGATAATTTTGCCAGTATGTTCATGGCTTTGATGGAGGAGTATACTTATGGAAGTCCTGACTCTGCTAGTCCATAGTTCCACCCCCATACTAGTAGTTTCATCTTATTTTGTGTTTTGATTGTTTTCCTTTTCAGGGGAAAAATGGCTAGGAAGCATCATTTCTCAATCCAATAAACCCAGATTGGAATTCATGTGTAACCACCCACTCTATTTATTTGCACTAAAGATTATAGCTCCCTGGGGGGATAAAATGCAATCCATAGTGTGTATTCTTGGGCTCAGAGGTCCTTATTTTCTATGCCTAGAATGTAGGAGTGGTATAAACATTCCAAACATTCTGGATAATATTCAGCAATATCAAGTAAAACAGAAAGAATTAAAAACAAATATTGGTGGGAGAGAATCTGACATTTATTGAGCATTTAGTACATGCCACTTCACTAGAAAAATATTATCATAGTTATCTAATGCCTAATAGTTAAGCAGTGAATATTTCTATTGGATTCTTATTCCAGAGGTAAGGGAGAATTACTAGGCAAGGAGGTGCTTGAAGCCACTTTAAGATATGACTTTCCCCTCAGAATAATTCTGGTTTATTTAACTGACACTGTTATGTATATATGCAGGCAAATGATAACCGTTGAATAAGTACAGTAACATACAAACATTTCAGTTTTGCTCATGTTTGCTCTTGTAGATGCTAGAAATACACTTTAACCCCCTTTTCTATTAGATTCTATTATCTTCCTATTTCTTTTTAATTTCATAAAGAGTGCTGGTCAGCTCATCTCCACGTACAGCACATATTCAAACAGCTGCTCAATTACTGACAGCCCACTTTAAAATCCAGTCTGAGGGTGGGACATGCCATGGCTATGTCCTTGAAAAGATTTCATTCCAGTTTACAAAAATTAAAATTTTTATCCTCCATGTCTACAAAAATGGACTTTGTATTATAAATGGAGACATCGGTACCTAAAACATGATAAAAATGAAGACACAATGAAGCCAAAACTCGTACTCATCTTTGCTACTCATAATAACCAAAATTATATGTGAAGACTTAAGCATGTGCAGTTACCTGGAGGAGGGTCTATTTCTACGGTACATCACATGCCACTTTCCTTTTCTCTTTCTCATCCCTTGACTTAGCTCCCATCCCATTTCACCCTCGCCTGCACATCTCACTGTGCCTAGACAAGTCAGGGAAGGAGGTGGGTGGGAAGTGGAGGGAGCCAGGGACGCAGCACCTTGAGGCAGACTGGTGCCCACAAGAGACATTGGAAGTAGAGAATTCCAGGGCTGTTTACTTTGTCATTTATGAGATTAACTTCGGGGATGCCTGTGAGGGCTGACCCCCTCTCTCTGTGAATACTTGGCTGATAGATTGTGTGATGTGAGGTTAGTATACTCAACATCCTGGGGGCTGTGTCCATGTTCAAAAGTAAACCTCATGTTCTAGCAGGCTTCGGAGCTGCTTTGGATAACCTTGATCATATTCACCTTCTCTGGGCTGGGCTTTGGAGGACAGACCCTAGTCTGTAGCTGTTACAGATGTGCTCTGGATTTGTACTGGGACCTATTGTACTGTCTACTTTAATTCCAGCCATTCTTAGGGATTGTACATCAGCATACATGATGGTAACCATTCAATACAACTTATTAAATCAAGTTGTAATTTCATGAACATTCACATTTAAAGTTTTAACTGGTAAATTTAGAAGCAAAGGATTAAAATCTCTTTTCTGAATCTTTGGGCAATAGCTTGTCTCATGCATTTAGGCATAAATACTAGGTTAAGCACAAAACTGTGTTAGATGTATCAAAACTGTTGATAGGAGTAATAAACAACTAAGTTGTTTCCAAATTTGTCCTTTTAATGCTTCATCTTTGCTTGCTGCATTATGTGGAAAATGAGCGAGAAAAGAAGGTATAAACTAAGATCTTAAAGTTAATATTCTCTCTGGGCAAAATCATAGGTTTGATTTTTATAGTTTAGGCTCCTGACCTGTATTAAACCTTGCACCTTCCCCCACTTCAGGCCCTATTCAAAGTTTTGTTGTGTGTGTGTGTTCGATATTTTCCAGTTTAATTTTTGTTTTGAATTTTATTTAGTGAGCAGTTCCTCCTTCCTTCCTTCCTTCCTTCCTTCCTTCCTTCCTTCCTTCCTTTCTTTCTTTTCTTTCTTTCTTTCATCTTTTTCTTTCTTTCTTTTTTTGGTATGGAGGATTGAATCCGGGGCATTCTAACTCCCAGCTACACCCCCAGCCCTTTGTTTAAAAATTTCATATTTTGAAACAGGGTCTCGCTAGGTGGCTGAGAGTCCTGTCTCAGTCTCCCAAGTACTGGGATTACAGGTGTGTACCACCATGCCCAGCTTTCTTTTCTGGCTTAGTGAGCAGTTTCTAAAGCAGGAGCTATAAATTGAAGAAAAGGCAAAGGTTTACTTGATTAGCAATCCAAGAAGCCTCAGGTAGAGTGGAAGCTTTCTTTTTGTTGTTTGTTTGTTTGTTTTTGTGCCACTAGGGATTGAACCCATGGACACTCTACCTCTGAGCTACACTCCAGCCCTATTTTAATTTTAATTTTGAAACAGGGTCTCACTTCATTACTGCACCCTGGCCTCAAACCTGTGATCTTCCTGTCTCAGCCTCCCAAACACTGGGCTTACAGGTGTGCCACTGAGCCTGGCTGGAGTAGAAGAGCTCATCTGCATCACCTGAAGGCCAGGGCAGCTGAAGCTTATACTTAGGGCCCAGGGCAGCTTTCTACATTATGCGGGAAATGCAAGAAACACGAAAATGAATATAAGCTAAAAACTTAGTCTTCTGTGCTGACAAAATTGTGGGTTTGACTATTTGTAATTTAATCTCATGACCCCTGCTAACCCTTGTTAATGGATTAGCCTTTTGTCTTTGCTTCCAAAACATTTTTTCCCCATCTCTGTGATATCACTTACCATACTTTAGGGCAACTTGCCTGACTGCATGCTGTTCCCGTCACTTCATTTCAGTCTCTCAAAACAGGACCTGGGACTCAGCACAAAGCCAGGGCAGAGGAAGTACTTGATAAATATACGGTGAGTGGGGTTGAACAGGGGCAGCCTACACATGAATGAACTCTCTTCCCTGTGATCTGACCCTGTTTTGGATACTTCACTCTTTCTGTTGCCTTGTTCCCTACTGACCCATGCTACCTATTGTTTTAATCACTCCATCATAAATCTATTTGTGAGCTAGGCATGGTGGCACATGCCTGTGATCCCAGTACTTGAGAGGCTGAAATAGGAGGATCACAGGTTTGAAACCCGCCTCACCAACTTAGCGAGGCTCTCAGCAACAAAGAGAGACCCTGTTTCCAAATCAAAAATAAAATAGGGCTGGGAGTGTAGCTCTGAGATAGAGTGGCCCTAGGTTCAATCCCTAGAACTGAAAAAAAAAGAAAAGAAAAATGATTTGCAATAATTGTTTCTTGTACTTTTACCTGTTTTCATTCCCATCAAAATGTCAGAATTAGAGCAGAAGAGGACTTACAATTTTCTAGATATTTCTTGTTTTGCTTAGTCATCCATCAGAATCCCTAACTTTGCATTTTAAATGTTTATTGGAACTATATTACCATTGTGCCGGAGCCCGCTGGCAGAGTTGAAGGGTTCGAACTGTTCCTGAAATGGGGAGTGAGGATTGAGAGAAAAGAGAGAGAGAGAGAGAGAGACAAGGAGTAGCATAAAGACAAGAGACGAGAGAGGAAAGACAAAGGATAGCTTCGAGAGAACTATGGTCAATACCGTAGCCTTTTTGGGAGGACTCTCAGTCAATACTGGATGGAGCCTTATTGGGAGGACGGTCAGTCCATACTGCCATGTGACGGACAGTCGATACTGCCATGTGATGGACAGTCAATACTGCCGTGGCGTCTTTATTTTGCTCGGACCTTATATATTCTTTCAGAGCATCAGATGTACACAATATTAACACCAACAAGCAGACAAACAACATAGCACCAGATGTATACAATAGCAACAAGCAGACAAACATCGTGCTCTCACGCAGCACCCCTCCTCCTTCCCGGGTCAAGGAGCAGTCAGCTCGTTCCTCCCAGAGCCTCCCTCTGTTGTTACAGTCAACAAAATCGGCAACACTTGGCAAAATCCTCGCCTTGTCAGGCTGTCTATGCAACTCAGGGAAGGGAATGGCTCCTGACACCATTGTACTTTCTGTCCAATCAGAGCAAAAACCAGGAACAGTATATGACATAAGTCTATCTTCAGAATTCCCCATAAAGGATATGTGGATTTTGACCCCTTATGATAGATGTCCATGGTGCACAAACTAAGAAGCTACTCCAGCCTGGGACCAAGTGCCAGCAACGCCAACAAAATGACTTTCCAGTTCCAGGTTAGTGTATTGTCTGGGGCCTTAAATGACCCCCTATTTATCACTAGGAAACTACTAGGAAGAAAGAAATGAAAGCAGACCAGACCCTTATTTACCTGGATTTTCCAAAGTACTAGCAGCTTCGTCTTCCTGTAAGATTACTACAAAACCCAGGACTGGTGCAGAGGGAAAGATCATCTTGCGCTGCTGCTCCCTTGGACTGGCAAGTCTGGATGTTTTCACTGTTGCAGAGACCTGGGGCATTTGCTTCTGGAATCGTATGCTTCCGGCCATTATTTTTCACTACCATATTTGTTTTCTGTAAATACAAAGTCATTATGTGCAGCCATTATCTTTCACCACCATATTTCTTTTATGTGAATACAAAGTCATTATGTGCAAAAGTGTTAAAATAGTAGAATGTTACATTTTTTCTATTTTGTAACTGACTTACAAAAATTGCTACTAATTGACAAGTTTCTTTTTCATACTTAAGCTGTAGTTATAGTTTTTATTTGATACAACTAGTTGGATTAAATGCTTTAATAGCCAACTTCATATTTAAGTGACTTTTCTGATAAGTGAATTTATTCACTGGGCTCTCTATAGACAAATTACACATTATAATAAAATAGTTTTCTCTGCATTTAGGGAAAAAAAGGTGTCGGTGCTGACTGCATGGGCCTTTAACTATCAGATCATTTGGGAATTCGCAATGTCACATACATTTCAGCAAGGCGTTCAAACGGTCTCTCAGGATTTTAAGCCCTCCTGGTTATGAAAACAAATTTTCATCTTTATTTTCCCAAGCTGTCTCCTTACATATAGCACTTCAGAAAAATCACCATTACTGGTTTTACTGCCTGATTGCTTAAGAGTTAATTGGTTCAGCACCTGGGCAGGAAGCTATTTTGGCCGAAACTGTTTTCTTCAAGTTCTAGCCATAAAATTCTGGACAGTGAATTGTAATCAGGCACTTTTTTTTTTTTTAACTACAGAGCGCACCAGAATACTAATGTGTGAGCTGAAGAAATTGAGTGCTCTCATCTGGAATATGGAAACACTTTCTCAGCTATAACTTGGCATTAAAAGTGCATATTTCTTACTGGGTTTGGGGTCTAAAACTGTGCTATTCATTGAAAATATATTGGTCTAGCCTATGTATTTCCTTCTACCACAAGTTCCTTCTAATTGAATTATTTCATACCTTTAGATAAGAGTGGGGCATAATGTCTTAACCTTTGTCTCTAAGTCTCCTAAATTGTTAAGTTAGAAATGAGAAGAGGAGAAAATCTACTAGTGTATTTATTTTATTTTATTATTTTATTTGTGGTACTGGGGTTGAACCAAGAGGTGTTCTACCTCTGAGCTAGACCTCCAGCCCTATTTTATTTTGAAACAGGATCTCACTAAGTTGACAAGACTGGTCTCGAACCTGCGATCCTCCTGTCTCAGCCGCCCAAGTACTGGGATTATAGGTGTGTGCCATCATACCCAGTGACTAATGTATTTTAAATAAGGCCACCCATGACCAGTTTTATACCCATGTTTCTCAAAACCTTAAATGTTGTGATCGCATATTTTATATAGTCCCAGTATTAATTTATGATGGCATACAATTTATAAGATGGTTGTGTTCAAGCAGACATGTCCCTGCCCTCAGTCTGACAAAGAGAAGTCTGTTAGCCCAGTAACTGGTGTGGGAGGAGCTGCAGGAAGGGGACAGAGGGATGGAGATTTAAGAAGTGCTATGTAAGACTATGAATTGGTATCTTCATTATGGTTTTCTAGAAATAAGATAAAGAATGAAGTTCCCTTTAAGTCACTGTTGAGCTGTGGTTCTTGACTGAATGGCTCTACGACTGAGTCAGATGGAGCCAGATTTCATGAGGGTTACATGCTGTCCTAAGAAAAGACAACTTCCTATTCATATTTACCTTTCTTGCAATCCTCTGTCCACCCAACCCTTCTGCTTTTTTTTTTTTTGTGGTACTGGGGATTGAACACAGGAGCATTCTACCTCTGAGATACACTCCCACCTATTTTATTTTGAAACAGGGTCTCACTAAGTTGCAGAGGGCCTCACTAAGTTGCTGAGGCTGGCTGCGAACCTGTGATCCTCCTGTCTCAGCCTCCCAAGTATTGGAATTACAAGTGTGTGCCACCACGCCTGACTCCCTTCTATTCTAGTTTTGTAAAAAGAACAGAGCACTGGCAGGTTGCTCCCTAAGCTCTCAGCAGAGCTCTGTACATTTGCCTAGCTCCAACAGGAGTACTTGTCTACCCAGTTTATAAGAAAGAGCATCACTCTGAACTCTGAAGTCCCCATGTGCTGCTTCCTAATCTCATTGCCTTCTATTCCCTATCAAGGGTGGGCACCATTCAAAACTGCATGTTTTTCAGTCTTTTTCTGTGCAGTTTGACTGCATTCTGTGTTCCTAAGCAATATATTTAATTTTGCATATTTTAGAACTTCATATAAATGAATTGCATATATATGTATTCTCTTGTGATTTTTCTTTTTTCTATTTATTTTTCATAAAATTTTTTATATTTAAGGTATATACATGATGTTTGATATATGTCTGCATGGTGGAATGATTGCAACAGTAAAGCAATTAACACATTCATCTTCACATAGCTAACTTTTGCATGTGTGAGAGAAGAGCATGGACATCTACTTTCCTAGCAGATTTCCAGGATAAATTATAGTGCTGTTAGTTCTAGGCATCGTACTGCACATTATATCTCGAGGCTTATCCATCTTATGACTGCAGCTTTGTATTGTGACTTGTTTTTTCCACTAGATTTTATGTTCCTGTGATTTTTTCATGCTGTTGTTTCTAGCTGAAATTTGTGCACTTTCACTAATGTATAATATTTCTCTGTATACATGGATATACCTCAATTTACTTATTTCTGCTGTTAGTGAGTTTTCCTGGGAAAGGGTACATGGGAGGTAAGTATTCTGATACTTTGCATGTATGAAATAATCATTTTAAAAGACCTTCATGCCTGAAGATTAAAAAAAGAAAACTCTCACCCCTAATGGTGTTTGCCTAGTACAGAATTTTAGGTTGGGAATGATTTTTCCTCCACATTTTGAAGGCATTGTCCTCATGCTTTCAAGCATCCAGTTATGGAACAGAGAATTCTGGTACCATTCAATTCTTTATCCATTGTAGGAAATCTGTGTTGCTTGGAAGCTTGTAGGTTATTTCCTCTTTTTTTTTTTTGGTACTGGGGATTGAACACAGGTACATTCTACCTCTGAGCTATACCCTTGGACCTTTTTAAAATTTTTTTTTTATTTTGAAATAGGGTCTCGCTAAGTTGCTGAGGCTGGCTTCAAACCTGTGATCCTCCTGCCTCCGCCTCCCAAGTACTGGGATTACAGGTGTAAGCCATCACACCCAGCTAGGCTATTCCCTTTGATCACAGTTCTGAAGATTCATAATGATGCGCTTTGATGGGTTCATTTTCAATTTTGGAACTTGGAAACTCCTGTCTTTCAGAGTTGGAAAATTTTCTTCAATGATTCCTTTCTTTCTGTTTTCTCCTTTGGAAAAAGCTATTGTTTGGTTGTTGGATTTTTTTTAGGATATCCTGTAAATTGTTGTATCTTTTATTTCTTATTTTCCAAAGTATATTTTTGGCATGCTTTCTGAGAGATTTTTAAAAAAATTTCCTACCAAGTTCTTATTTTTTCATACTGTTAATTTCCAAGAGATCTTTTCTTATCCTCTGAATGTTTCTTAAAAAAACAAACAGCGTCCTGTTCTTATTTCATAGTTAACATCTTTTCTTTTTGATGATACTTATTTTTTGATTAAGTATTATTTTTGATTGAGTATTATTTGATGATATTAGTGTTTTTCCTTCTCTCTTCAATCTTTGTCTCCTCCTAGTTGATTTTTTGAAATCTGTTTTTGACCCTTATTTTAAAGCTAGAGGTTTTCCCAGCAGGTTAGCTGGTCTATGTCTACCTGGTCAACCGTAACAGGGGGGGCCCTGAGACACTAATTAGAAACTCTGTGTTCACAGGTGGGTCTTGTTGACAGACTTCAATGTGGGGTGACCGTCTGGGTTGCTTCCTTGGGAAGCCCCTGTGTTAGTGTCTTTAGAACTTTTATCTAGAGATGGTCAGGTTCCCCAAGGAAGTGTATAGCAGTCTTCATTGTGGAGCCTATATGCCTGGTTGCCAGCATTCTGGGGGCCAAGTTGGGACAGACGGCTGGAAGTTTCAGTAGTCAGAATGGATGATTTTTCTTAAGCTTATTGTTTGCTTTCAGTATTATCTGCTCTTAATTGTACCCGGTATTCTTCAGTCTAGAATTTTTCTGATACGAGGGAGGAGATGGGGGTTAAACACTTTTTAGATGGATATTCAACCAATCCTCCACTGTTTGTCCCCTATCCCTGAAATAACTAGTATCCCCGCCCCAATTCCTAAGACTTTTGGGGATATTCTACTGTGTAAACTGACTGAGTCAGGGATTTCCCATTTGACTTAACCCTTTCCCAGGTCAACTATCTATCATGCATCTGCTTTCTAACTTCTATATTTTTGTTGATATTATGTGTTATTTGCCTTCTCTCCTCCTTCTCCTCCTCGTCGTCATCCTCCTCCTCCTCCTTCTCCATTTCATCTTTAATGACAAAAGAATCATTAAACAGAGGTTTTCTTGAGGAGACAGGAGAGTGTTGGCATTGTTTAACATATTGCTTTGGAGTTCTGGATTTGAAGGGTCAAATGATGATACTTGACATAGTAGTCGGTGATTTTGTTTCAATTTTGACAATACTAATTAGAAAAGGTAAGAAAGGAGGAGGGAATAAATAAATCTATAACTAACCTGAATCTTATAAACAAAACCAAGATTGACTGTTCTGGGCCATGTTTTTGACGTGGACAGTAAAACAAATGAAACAAGGATTCTATCTTAGACATTTAGCATAATGAATTGAATGGTATCCATTTTTCAAAAAGTTTTAAAGGAAGAAAGTATCCCAAGAGTCAAAGGAACAAAACCTGCAGAATTTTAGCTAAGGGGCTAAGTGGGGGTGGAAAGAGAGCAAACTCTGTAGTTGGACAAGCAGTTCTGAATAAAAGAACAAGGAAGTTCTCTAGGGATCAAATCAGCTGTGGGCCAAATTTTAATCTCTGTTCTCTTCCAAGATGAGAAGTTCTTTGTTGCACATGTGCCTTGGATGTTATAATCGAAAGCCTTTCTTTGCCTGCCAGCTCACTGCCTGCCTGATTTTAATGATCAAGCCATAGAGAAGCTCCAATTACTATGATTTTTTTTAATTATGGAAAAGCACTAAGGAGTTTTGCTAAGCAAAGAGGGAGTCAGGAAGAGGATGTTATGTGAACATACCAATTTGTAGGAAATAACCTCAACACCTTTGTTTTGGGCTGATGAAAGGATTGGAGAATATCGTTGAGACATGAGAGGTTTGCAGGAGAGGCTTGTATCATATAAAGTGAGTGTGGTGCTAAACAGCTTGGTGTTTTTCTAATAACATGCTTTTCTCTGGTTCTAGCCAGGGGTGGAGATGTGGCCTTCACTTTTAGCTTACTCAAGTATCTGTGCTGCCTAGACAAACCACGTGACCATATCACCTCTTAGGTACCCTAGCCTGGGGTACTCAAAAATGGAAAGAACCTAGCAATTCAAACTTCAGTACCTCAAATGGGAAATTGGATTCAGAATCTCTTGAACCAACGCCTTGTATTGTCCCCTAACTCTTTATGGCTTTCCATGTGTTTTAGCCTTGCTTCCCTGTAGAGACAGCCAGAAACTTGAGATGCAAGTCACATTCACTGCTCATTCACTCAACAATTGTTTACTGAGAATCTATGATATTGCAGTTGTAACTGGAAATTTGGTACCTCCCCCAATTTGCCAGATCATAGAATTGGGACAAGCCTTTGGGAAGAAGGAAAAAGAAATTGTATTGATTTGCTAGCAAATTGGAGAAATTTGTGAACATATAGTTCAAGAAGAAAAATCCCTGATTCTCCCAAACCAGATGGAAGAATGTCTCTTTTAGGAACTAGCTCTTCGACAGCCAGGCATGGTGACACATGCCTGTAATCCCAGTACTTGGGAGGCTGAGACAGGAGTATTGCCGGTTTGAGGCCAGCCTCAGCGACTTAGACCCTGTTACAAACTAAAAAATAAAATAGGGCTAGGGGTCTAGCTCAGAGGTAGAACACCTTGCGATTCAATTCCAAGTACTAATAAATAAATAAGTAAATAAATAAAATAAAAATAACTAGCTCTTCAGGGTCACACATGTGTGCTTATCTGAAAGACACAATTCATGTCCACATTATCCTTGAGATACATTTTCACAGATTCATGGGGCACAAACTCTCCATTCCTTCTGGTCAGTAAATTGATAAGAGCATGTTACTAGTTAAGAAGGGGGGATTGAATGAGGGGAGGAGGAAAAAATGTCAGCTTTGAAAGAGGCCATCTGTAGCTGCCAGAGATGGAAGCTCTGAAATGGGCCCCTGCTACACAGTCCCCTTACTGGTATGGAAGGATTTAAAGATGGCTAGCCTAGTCAAGGCACTTAGATTCCATTTTTAGCATTTTATAGTTTACAAATGAATTTTCTTATACATCATTAACTTATTTAATATTTAATCAACTATTTGATGTATAATTGATACCCATTATTTGTCAATGTCATATTTACAAATTTGCCTCATTGCTAAAACTTATTGGTAACCCCAAGATAAATTCTTGTAGTGTTTTTGTGGTCATTAACAGCCAAGTGAATGTGAAACGTGGTGAAAAATTTGAGTGGGGCACTGTGCTCATTCACACTGCAGGCAACTGTGTGTGTATGTGTGTGTGAAAAAGAAAGAAGAAGAAGATGACAACGACAATGGAGGAGGAGTAGGAGGAGGAGGAGGAGGAGGTGGAGTAAGAGGAGGAAGGTTTTATGTGTTATTAGGCTTTCATCTTATTCTGTGAGAAACAAAAAAGGAAAGAAATCACCTGTGAAAGATTTTGGGTGCACAGGTAACTCTGATCTTTTAATTGTCAAACTTTTTACTGCTTCTGAAGGTTACAATGCACTCCTAAGAGGATATTTTACCTTAAAGAGTTCCTTTTGATACTTAACTAATTTCTCCAATGCAAGGTATGTGAAGCCATGATAGCAGAAGGCCTATTCTTCATCAAAATGTGGAGATTTTCTGAAAAAGTCAGATTTTATGGTATTTGCCACGTAGTTCCTGACAGCAAGATCAAGATTTTCAGGCTGGAATCTGAGATGCCAAGAAACACAACTTGAGCTGAGCATGTGAAAGTAGGTTTGTTTCGATCAACATTGTCATTGATGTAATCCAAAGCAACTGACCACATAACTTAGAAGAAGGAAGATTTATTTGCTCACAATTTTTGGAGATTTAGAGTTCAGTCCATGTGAGTCTGTGGAGCTCAGAGCATCGTGGTGGGAAGGAGAGAGAGAGAGAGAGAGAGAGAGAGAGAGAGAGAGAGAGAGAATGAATGAGAGAGAGAGAAAACACAAAATTCCACTCTCACATCCTCACATCATGGAGGCTGGAAGCAGAGAGTGAGCAGGTGGAGGAGAGAACCTGATATAATTCCCAAGGCTATATCCCCAGGGACCCCTCCTTAGCAACCAAGCCCCACTTCCAATATTGCTACCTTGTTTTCATGAGGGGTAGGGGGGCATTCTAAATACAAATCATTACACTCTGTCCCTGGACCCTAGACCTCATGGCCACCTCACAATGCAAAATGCATTTAGTCCATCCCCAAGAGTTTCCATAGTCTTAACAGTTCCAGCATCACTCAAAAGTCCAAAGTCCAAGATCTCATCTGAGAGTCAAGGTAAACTCCTGGTTGTGAGCTCCTATAAAAACAAAGAGCAAGTTACATACATCCAATGTACAATGGTACAGAGTAAATATTTGCACTCCAAAAGGGAGAAATAGGGTCATAGAAAGAAGAAAAAGGACCAAAACAGTATTAAAATAAAGCAGGGCCAGCATTTGATCCTGCAGCTCCACTTCTGGCATCCAGGGCAAATGGTGGTGAGATGTGATCTCCAAAGGGCTTTGGCAGCCCTGCCCCTATGGATTGATTGATTGCAATAGGCAGCATACTCCCTCTTCCAGCCTGATGCTATGGCTCTAGCTTGGAGCCCTTCTTGTGGTCATTCCATGTTTCTGGCATTTCTAAATTGCAGGGGTTTTCCTGGAAACTTTGGCTTCACCCGCACAGCTTCACAAATTGCCCCATTTGGGCCTGCTTGCAGGAATTCCAACCCTGCCACATGTTGCCTGGCTTCCCAGGCCTTCCTTTGAAATCTGGGGGGAAGACTCCATGACCCCTTTTTGTTTCAGCAAAGCCAGCATTACATGCGCATGATGAGCACTGAGATTGACCACCAGCAGGAAAGGTATTCATGCCCTTTTAATCACTGTCATTGGACCCCTTTCAATCATGGCCACTGGCCCTGCCTCCATCATGGCCACCACTTCCTCCTTCTTTTCATCCATATTACTTTCTTTTGAAACATCATCTCTCTAGGCCCCAGTTTTACATATGCCTTTCTGGCCAAATTGCAAATCTATAAAGTCTCTCTGCTTTACTTTCTGCTCCCCAAATTCAGTGTAAAATTTGCTGAATGAGGACATCAATATTCACAATGCAGTTTGGATACTTTGCTGTTTTGAGATTTCCTCCATCAGCTTAATCAATCCATCATCTTTAAATTCAGTCTCATGCAAAGTTTCAGGGGATGGGCAAATGCCAATAGTTCTTTGCCAAAATGTAACATGTGGCTTCTACTCCATTTTCCTATGGAGTCTTCTTTGCCTTCTGAAATCTACTGAGCACAATCTGTATCATCTGCCTTTCTTTTAGCATTCTGGCTGTTCCAACTTCCTCTCACAAAAGAGTTCTAAAGACACAAAACACATGAGCAGACTTAGATATAGCAGCGACCCCACTCTTCTGGTACTAATTTCTGTCCTGGTCAGCATTCTCATTGCTATAATCCAAAGTCCTGACCATGTAACTTAGAGTATGGAAGGTTTATTTGCTCAGTTTTTGGAGATTTATAGTTCAGTCCATGTGAGGCCAAGTCTGTGGAGCTGAAGACATAGTGGTAGGAAGTGGAGAGAGAGAGAGTGTGTGTGCAAAGCTCCATTCTTACACCCTCACATCATGGAGGCTGGAAGCAGAAAGCAAGCAGGGGGAGGAGAGAACCTGATGTAATCCCGAAAGCCACATCCCCAGGGACCTCCCTCCCTTAGCAACCAAGTCCTTCTTCCAACACTGCTACCTTGTTTCTGTGAGGGCTGGGGGGACATTCTAAATCTAAACCATTCCAAGGTTCATGGCCCAAATGGACTAGGTTTTCATGGTACCTTCCTCTAAAGTTGGTCAGTATGGTGTAAAGTTCTTGCACAAAGTCTTACCTGGTTTTCCTTACGTATTGAGATATAGGGGAATTCCTAGAATAAGAGATGTTCTTTTAGCAAAATGATTATTGAGGTTGGCAAGGAAATGACAAGCAGGCCTCCTACGATATGTTTTCTATCAGAGGCATAGTATTTAGTAGGGGCATCCGGCTGACTTTGGGCTCTGTGCTGATTCCTATGTGGGGCACTGTGCTCATGGGAGTCAATGATTTTTAAACAATGGCTGGCCAGTGTGTTTCCTTGATGTGCTGAAAACACTCTCTATGTATCTTCTCCTGAAGCCATTTTTATACATTGCAACTTTTACATGTATTTGCAAACAATACTTGAATGTAAAGGATCTATATTGAGGTAGTAAAAAAGTATGCATGTTCTCTTCATGTTTACTGAGTAGAACATCCTTTGGTTAGGACCTATAACAAAGAAAGAGGGCTTACATTAAATATAAACATGCTTTAAGTTAGTTGTAACTGGTTACATTTTGAGGGTGTACTGGGGATTGAACCCAGGGTATTCTACCTCTGAGCTACACGCCCAGTCCTTTTTATTATTTATTTTGAAACAGGGTCTCGCTAGGTTGCTGAGAGTCTTGCCAGGTTGCTGAGGCTGGTCTTGAACCTGCAATCCTCTTATGTCAGCTTCCCAAGTTTTGGAATTACAGGTGTGTGCCACCATGCCTGGCCCCAAGTTACAGTTTTAAACTTTTGTGAAGTGTGTTTGCAAAAGTTTTGTATTTGGAGATGTGTGTATGGAGAAGTGAGGGACAGTGGTGTACCCAGCTCAAGAGGGCACTATTGAGCTATTTTGATCCTGACCTCTTTCCTCAAGCAGAATCAAGTCAGCCCTACCCCTCTGCCTGGCCCTTTGACGTTCACAGTGTGAAGTGGCTGGTGTAGCCATGGCTCATGGAGAGGCCAGAGACCTGGGACCAGGCTATGGAGTTGCACAGGATGAAGGTCATTCCTGGCATGTGGGGAGGGAGGGACCCTCAGGGAGCCAGCAATCAGTCTCACCCTCTGATTCTGGGCAACATGAATGAGTGGTTAACAGCACAAAGTTTGGAACCAAACTGTAAGAGACTGGAAATCTAACTCGGTTATTAAACATTAACTAATTAAACATTAGTTTGTGTGACTATTTTATTTAATTTCTTACTCTTAATTACTTGCTCTCTTAAAATTTCAGAAGATTCAGGGGATAGTCTAAATGGGTGAATATATAGAGCACTTTATATACAGATAACACTTAAGCATAATGCCTGGCACATGGTAAGCCCCCAATAAATTTTAGTTACTTTTTCCAGCCAAAATTGATGCATTTGACAATGCACATGTTGATGATTGCAAGTGCTGTTGAAGAAATAGTGAAATATTCACAGACAAGGTTTATAAACAAGGCAGCCTTTCTAGGATAGTTTAAGGTGCTATTGGACCTAATCCTTGTGGTGGGGATTGAAGGGGGACAAGATCCTTTGTGGTCTCTTTAAGTTCATTAAACTGATGACTTGTACATCTGTCTTGACACCCCATCCTTCCCTTGTGCATCCCTCTAGTCACTGGTTATTTCTTATGGAGGAAGAGCTCTGGAATTTAAGGAAGTATATAATGAGCTCTTCAATTAAACTCTCTCCCCTCCCCACAGAATCCAGCCAGTTCAGACATTTGTTAGCTGTTTATAGCTTTCAAATGGTTGTAGAACAGTTTGATTTACTTGAACAGAAACTACTTTATGAATAAACTATATTCTAAAAGTTTATGTATAAATAATTTGGAACTTTTACTAATTTCTCCATATAATGCTATAAATTACATTTCAGTTTTTAGACACGCTCAATCAGATACACTTCATATTAGCCCTTAGTGGATTCAAAGTGCCTATTTTATTACTATATATTCTTGGTTGTGGAAATAAGGTGCATGAGAAAGAAACAGAGGGGAGAAAGTAATAGAAGTTTTATCTGTTACAGCATACAAGATCAACATCAATGGATTTTCCAGATAGATATGCTTTTTGAGGGTCACTATCACATCACCTTTTGTGCACTCCTGTGGACTCCCCAGCTCTTATCCTTGACATTCCTGGGCTGCAGTAATGATATCCATTCCTCTCCCTGAAATTCAAATCCAGCATTGAATATCCTCAGGGAGGCTGATACCATCAATACCAACAGACAAATGATCTGATTGAATTTCTTAACATTAACATTTCAATGACTCACTTAACTTTACTAGTGGTATAATTTAAAGGAAGGTTAAATAAATGTTTAATTAGCAAAATTCTAGACAGCTTAAGAAATTGAAATCATACACTTAAGCAGAGTTTGGGAAGGAGTATCTCTTGAATAGAAGAAACACTGGTCTGTTTTTCAAAGCAGATATTGAAACCTTGCTTCTAAAATTGGGCACCTGTACATCAGTTCTGGTAGGGAATAATGTGGCATATCTTCTTGGAGTGTCAGTTTTCTTCATGGTAATTAATTAATTAATTAATTTATTTATTTTTGTGGTACCGGGGATTGAACGCAGGGGCGTTCTACCTCCGCGCTACGCCCCGGCCCTATTTTTTTATACTTTATTTTGAAACCGGGTCTCACGAAGTTGCGGAGGGCCTCACTAAGGAGAGAGAGAGAGAGAGAGAGAGAGAGAGAGAGAGACAGTGAGAGAGAGAGAGAGAGAGAGCTGAGGCTGGCCGCGAACCCGGATCCTCCGGTCTCCGCCTCCCAAAGTACTGGGATTACGAGCGTGCACCACCACACCCGGCTCATGGTAAGTAATTTAAAGCATTCAAATACGAAAACAAGCAGGGCATGGTGGTACACGCCTGTAATCCCAGTACTTGGGAGTCTGAGACAAGAATCGCAGTTTCAAGGCCAGCCAGAGCAACTTAGTGAGGCCCTCAGCAACTTAGCAAGACCCTGTTTCAAAATAAAAAATAAAAAAGGGCTGGGGGTGTAGCTCAGAGGTAGAATGCCCTTGGGTCCAATCTCCAGTACAAAAAATTAAAATAAATATAACTTATGCAGAAGTATAAGTTATAGAATGCAGACTCATTTGAATAAAGCACTAGAGTTCAGTTACATTTCCTGGGTGCAGTGGGCACTTGAGGCTATGCCAGCAGCCCCGCCTGGGGGACAGGTTTGCAGCCTCTGCTATTGAGGATCCTGCAGGGCAAGTGTCTGAGTAACACTAGGCAGAACTACCTTTGTGTTGTGGATTCTTTGTTGTTATGAGCTCAAAGGTTCTCTAATGGTTCTGAGTTTTCCCTGACACTGGGGTGGGGAGGAGAGGGGTAAGTGGTGCATCACTCTAAGTTTTTTTTTGTTGTTGTTCGTAAGTTGGAGACTAACTGCACTTTAGAATCTTTAAAATTTCAGCCTATTATGTTGAACAATTCTGAGATAAAAATGACACGTTTTTTTCAACCCTCCAGAATGTTCGCCATTTCAATCAAGCCACCTTAAGGCTTTTCTGGAAAGGAATGCAATTAAAATAAACTAAAGACAAGTTGGGCAAGGTGCACGCTTGTAATCCCAGTACTTGGGAGGCTGAGACAAGAGGATACGGATTCAAGGCCACCCTCAGCTACTTAGTGAGGCCCTTTGCAGCTTAGTGAGACCCTGTTTCAAAATAAAGAATAAAAAATAGGGCTGGGATATAGCTTGGAGGTAGAATGCCCCTCGGTTCAATCCCCAGTACCGTAAAAAAAACAAAGCTACAGACAGGAGAGCATACCTTATTATTAATAATGCATTAGAAGGGTTTTCTTGGTATATTAAAAATATGATACAGAAACTGAGACAGGAGGATCACAAATTCAAGACTAGCCTCAGTATCTTAAAGGACTAGGGTGTAGCTTCGAGGTAGAATGTCCCTGAGTTCAATCCCCAGTACAAAAAAAAAAAAAAAAGATGAGAGAGAAAGGTTTTTTCCTTTCCCTAATTTCTTTAACCCAAGACATCAGATAAAATCAATAACCTCTCATAAATGTAAGAAGATTCTAAAGATAAAATCTTTCTGGACAGTGGGGCGGATTGTGCGATTAAGGTATTTGACCTTTGACTAGAGCTTATGGAATACAGGACTGGTTTGTAAATGTTTTAAATATACTATGATCTTAAATTGGGGTAAGAAGAGAAGTGTGATTTTGTTCTTTTATTCTCCTCTTCTAAAAACAAGAATGATTAGGTCTCTTAATCT
>PVJS01019292.1:0-2500 GCA_004027185.1 Glis glis | reverse complement strand
TTGTGCCAAAAAGCTGTTTGGAGGTGGAGGCAGTGGGTGTTAATATATGAGAGAAGCAGCACTTCTGAGCAGATTGCCTGCTTGAACCTGAGGTCAGGATTTTAGGCTGGTGCTGCGGTTTAAGCCATCAGTCAGGGAGATCCTGCACCCTGGGGAATGCCTGGGAAGTCTCTGTTAGGAAAACAGAGCACTCATCCCAACAGTCTAGGCGCTGCCTGGGCCATCCAGGTTGCTGTCTTCTGAGTACACAAATCATGTGGAGGTGAGTGGGGCACGGGTCTCCCCACACACCTACCAGAATATTAATGCTGTAGAAACAAGAACTAGAGACAAAGAAGCAGCTGGGTTACACTTACACGGGCCGCAGTTCAGAAGGTGATGCACAGAGTGTGTTTAGTCAGACCATTGTGAATTTGATATTTAATTTTAGCTGAAACTCGATGATATGTGAATTTGAAAATTTATTAGCTGTAACAGAATGCAACTCTTTCACTCCACTGAAATCTCTGACATGCTTTAAAGACAACAGCTGGTTTATTAATTTATTCAGCCTACGTGAATTCTAATCATCTCTCAGCCCTCCAAAGGATCTTAAAACTAGATGCACAAAAATAAGGAACAAATACAGCGGTCACTGGTGTTTTCTTAATGGAGTTTTTTGAATGTGTTGGATGGGAGTCAGAGCTAATGCACATTGGTTTTCCAAAAAACAAACAAACAAAGCAAAACCTCTATTCTGATTATGTGTATCCCCAGAAGGTAGTTATGAAAAGTTCTTTAAGGCCTGGGTTTCCTGCCGATTTAGATTTCTTAAATGTGAGAGTTGAAGGGAAAAATTATCCTCTGATTAAACTCTTTGAGTCTAAGCCAAAGTTTAGCAGAATCCAAAGCGGCTAAAGAAGATGTAGGAAGAACAAGTCTTCAGGCTGTATTTGTTACTTCCCCTCGCCCCGCCCATTTCCTTATTGATTTTTTTAACCATTGACCATTTTTGTGGCACTGGGGATTGAATCCAGGAGCATTCTACCTCTAAGCTACACCCCCAGCCCTATTTTTTATTCTTTATTTTGAAACAGGGTCTTGCTAAGTTGCGGAAGGCCTCACTAAGTAGCTGAGGCTGGCAGCGAACCTGTGATCCTCCAGTCTTAGCCTCCCAAGTACTGAGATTACAAGCGTGTGCTAACACGCCCGGCTAACCATTGATTTTTTTTAAACCATATATACATATGGTTTAAAAATATATGTATATATTTGTGTGTGTGTGTGTGTGTGTGTGTGTGTGTGTGTTACTAGGGATTAAACCCAGGAACATTCTACCTCTGAGCTACATCCCTAGCCCTTTGTATTTTTTGTTTGGAAATAGGGGCTCACAAGATTGCTGAGAGTCTAAGTTGCTAAGTGTGGTCTTGAACTTGCAATCCTCCTGTCTCAGTCTCCTAAGTACTGAGATTACAGGCATGTGTCACCCATGCCCAATGAATAAAGCTATATTTTATCACATTGTCTTTCTTCATATAATCAATTGTAATTAATTTAGAATTTTCTTTCTTTTTTTTTCTGGTACTGGGGATTGACCCCAGGGGCATTCTTCCTCCGAGCTATACCCCCAGTCCTATTTTATTCTTTATTTTGAAACAGGGTCTCACTAAGTTGTGGAGGGCCTCACTAAATTGCTAAGGCTGGCTGCAAACCTGTGATCCTCCTGTTTTAGCCTCCCAAAACTATGGGATATGTACACAATAGAATTTTACTCAGCCATAAAGAAGAAAATTATGTCATTTGCAGAGAAATGGATGGAATTGGAGAACATTATGCTACGTGAGATTACTCAGTCACAAAAAGTGAAGTGTCGGATGTTCTCCCTAATATGTGGAAGCTAGGGAGAAAATGGGACATAGGAGGGACTTCAGACAAAGAAGGAGAAACCTTAGATGAGTAAAGAAGGCGACCTAACTGAGGGAGATGGGGTGGGGAGAGGGAAACACCTCAATGCACATGATGCACATACACAAACTTATCAAAGTCAATCACTCTGCTGAGCACAAGAAGGAGGGAAGGGGGAGTGAAGGGGGTTGGAATTGGGGGAGGGCTAAATGAGTGATGTGTGCATGTATGCCTCTACCACCCTGAACCTCATCAAGATGTATGATTACAAAGCAACAATAAATTAAACATAAATAAATAAATAAATAAATAAGTAAACCTTCCAAACCTTCCATTCTCTCCCTGGAGCAAAAAAAAAAAAAAAATGACATGCTTGTGAAACTTTTCCATATTAATCAACCACAGGCTTTGGTTCCTTAGAGTGACCCCATTTGACTCCTTGGACACCATTTGTTCTAATCAGTCTATTTTAGCACAGGTTAAACTTGAGCTCTGTGATTTAGAATGCTCTTTAAATTTCTTTTTCTTTTTTTTTTTTTTGCAGTACTGAGGATTGAACCCAGGGGCATTCTACCTCCGAACTACAAACCCAGCCCTATTTTTTTTTTTTTTTTTT
>PVJS01019291.1:0-33867 GCA_004027185.1 Glis glis | reverse complement strand
GCTACTTAGTGAGACCATCTGAAATTTAGTGAGACCCTGTTTCAAAATAAAGAATAAAAAAATAGGGCTGGGGTTGTAGCTTGGAGGTGGAATGCTCCTGGGTTCAATCCCCAGTACCACACACAAAAAAAAGACCATGCTATTTTTATAAAACTTTCAAATAATCAGTTCACTTACTGAGTATATATATATATATATATACACACACACACACACACACACATACATATGTGTGTGTGTGTGTGTGTGTGTGTGTGTGTGTGTGTGTGTGTGTGTTTTCAGTGGTGGAGATAGAATCCAAGGCCTTGCACACGCTGGGCATGTGCTTTATCATTGAACTACATTCCCAGCCCATATATACCATTTTAATCTCTACATATTCTCTAGTCCTCTACTCTTTTATCTGTTTTTTAATTATTCAGGCTGTTACTTGCTGAAACATGAAAATTTCTGGCTTCTTTATTTACTAATCCACAATCACTCATTCTGCATGATCATTAATATCATTCTTACCAATGCCCAAAGTGTCTAGCTTTCTCCCAGGAGTTATTTTACCTGATTGGTCACATCTGGATAATGACCAATTTATCTAGACTACATTCTTAAAATGCTTAATCTATTATACATACACTAGTATTTTCCATTTCAGGGATGGATACAAAACTATCCCTTTTTCAGAGATGTTTTGTATGACCGATTTACCATTCTGTCTCCTTAATTAAATGGTAATATCCTTGAGATCAGGAGGGCCTATATAAAAGTATGATCCATATCTTAGCCCACTTCTGGAATATAAGTTTCTCAGGATGAACACATCATAGATATTGACAGATAAACACCAGAATATATTCTTTACTCATATTTGGAATTTCTACTCAAGAAAAGTCCTTTATCCTGTGGTCCACCTACAAGTTACCACATTCATACTGAAGAAATTTCCTTTAACATAAGTGCTGTGATTCCCTGACACTTAAGCCCAATTTTTGAGCAGTATGATAATAATCATTCACACTTGTGATCAGCTCAACTGGTCACAACTCCACAGGATTTTTCACTTAAATTCTTCCTAATATATACCATATGAAAGAATAATAAAAATAATTGTAAGGTTATGAGGTATTTAAAAAGTTGTAGGTATTAGCTAATGATAACTTTCCTATGGTGTTGTGTTTTACCTAGAAGGTCTCATAAATGTATGGGGAATACTTCTTTTATGCTTATTGAATTTGACTATTTTATTGCCCATGTATTTTACCGACTCATCAAACAGGTTTGGAGACTTCTTAATTTGCATCTGTGATTAATATTGTCCAAAAAAAGACTTTTAAGAAATGAAATTAAGGCAGGCGTGGTGGTGCATGCTTATAATCCCAGTACTTGGGAGGCGGAGACCGGAGGATCTGGGTTCGTGGCCAGCCTCAGCTACTTAGTGAGGCCCTCCGCAACTTCGTGAGACCTGGTTTCAAAATAAAGTATAAAAAATAGGGCCGGGGGTGTAGCTCGGAGGTAGAATGCCCCTGGGTTCAATCCCCGGTACCACAAAAAAAAAAATGAAATTAGCTTCTCATATCCTTATAAACTATACAAGTTAAAACACACAGAGTATACATATCTACATTTCTATCTATATATCATCTATATTTGTATCTGAAAGTGACAAGAAATATTTTACTGTATTTCACAAAAGAAGAAAATTGACTTGAGAAATATGAAAATACTTACGCTTTAGTCTTTCATCACACAGGTATTCATTTTTATTCACACAGATCATCAATGTAGTTCACAACTAAGCAAGAATTTATTAGTAGTGACATCTAGTCATGCTTTCTTACTGAACTTGCACTCAAAGATAACAGTGAAATATATACACAAGCTTACCTCAAGTGTTATATCCCTAACAATTATCATGAATCCCAATATCAGGTTAAATTTTAAAAGAAACTATTTCTGCATACCCTGAATGACTAACTAGAAGGAAAGGCTGCTAAATAGGCGGGGCGGGGGAGAACCAGAAATTCTCTTTGGTTCTGGGAAAGTTAAGGATCTGACCCCACAATCTTAATATGAAATGAATTCTTTAAGAGTTTCATCACAGACATGATTAAGAATCTTTTATATGGTCAACCTGTAACAGGAAAGAGCAACTAAATTAAAAAAAGTGTCCTTGGTAACCCTGCTTCAAAGTCACTAAGGAAAATAAAATGTAATTTATATCATTGAGAAAACAAAACAAAACTAACTAATGCACCTAGGAATTAGGATAGTGTCCTTGGAGAATGGGAGATACGTCAAGAGCACCAGGGTCAAGATGCATTATCAGTGCAGTCAATCTTTGCTAAAAAATAATAATCCAAATAATATCCTTTTTTGCTTATTAAAATTTTATTGATCATAATGATGTAGAACAATATCTCAATGTTTATGACAATTTATTCTTAACAAATAGGTATGATTGCCCTTTGGCTATTTTTGGATAAAATATTTAATTTTTATCTTTTTAAAGATATTTGTATGTTTTTAGTATCTGTAGTTGGTAGTAAGTCTTCCTCAGTCTTAAATGTTAGAAATTTATTTCATAATTTAATATTATTTACGATTATATTGAGATATAGAAAAATTGGTTAATATGTAATAAAATATTCTTTTGATTTATTATTTCTAAATTTACTACCATTATTTGAGCTTTTCTATTGACCTTGATCTTGTCATATATTTACTTATATTTTCTTCCAAAAATTATATGACTTACTTTATGCTTGCATATGTATCTTATCTGTATTATAATTTGTTGTAAGGCATGAAGATGTAATTTTCCTTCAAGTTATTAGCCATTTGTAATGACTTGCTAAATAATCAACTGTTATGTTTTTGTCTCATATTTGAATTTGTTTTTAGAATTTACCTTAATTTCTTCATTTGGAAAGGGAAGTCATCCTCAGTTTATAAGTTTTGAAGAATTTCTAAAAGCCAGAAAGAAGATGAATTTTCTTATCTTCCCCTATCTCCATTTCACTTTGTTATCATCTTATTTATCTCTCCACTGGGTGGAAAAGGAGAAAGGATTCCTGCATCTAATATTGGATTGCTAGGTGTCCAATATTATAATCACTGTTAACCAACAGGGAGAAGAGTAAAAACATATTATTTGCCAGTGGAACTTGATCACTTTATGTGGGAGGGTGGTGGTGTTAAAGAAGTATGGTGAGACAATAAAAGGGACTATGGGGGGTATTGATAAGAGATAACTGAATAATTGTGATCCATGTTTTCTGTTGGATGAGTAGACTAAGTTCACAGAAGTAGAAATTAGATGGGTCTAGAGTTGGAATTTCTAAAAATATCAATAATAGAAATTAGTAATTTATTAAAAATTTCAATCCATTGATCTATCAAGAAAAGAAATGAAAACTATGGCATACTTATATACTCATCAAGGTTATAATATTTTAAATATTCATAAGTGATGGACTATTAAAGTAAATGAAAGCATTTATTTTTAAATTTTGAAAAAAAATCTAGTTGCTATGGCTTGAATGTGTTATCTCCAAAATTCAGTCATTGAAACTTAATGGTCAATGTGATAATAACAAGAAGCAGGGGCTTTAAGGAATGAGTAGGCCATGAGGGCTCATCTCTTGCGAATTGTATTAAGGTTCTTATGAATACGCTTTGCTTGGTGTTTGGCTTGCTTGTCTTTCTACCTTCTGCCATGTGAGGACAGAGCATTTCACCATTTGAAAGAAGTAGTCACTTGGTGCCATCTTGGAAACAGCAGACCTCACTGGACACGGAACCTGCTGGCATCTTGAAAGAAAGACAATTCTCAAATTCCCTTCAGCTCAGCAGCAGAAGAAAGCCTTTCAACTTGCTCTTCTCACATGATTGTTGTTTCTATTACTTATGGTAGTTGCATATTCATCTACGTAAAGCCATCAGCCAACGAAAGAGTTACACTGAGCAAAGGAGTGGCTGTGCTCAGTACTTCAGTTGCCCCTTTGTTGAATACATTCATTTACACTCTGAGGAACCAGCAAGTTAAACAAGCCTTCAGAGCAGTATTGAAAAGAATACTTTCTGTTTTCAGAATAGTAGTTATTGAAATAGTTAACCTGAAGACATAAAAGGAACTTTGATAGGAAATAAGTTAGACTCTTCTAGTTTGTGAATTGACATCTAATAGTTAATTGTGTACTTTTGCTTACTTGGGATTAGAAACTATTTCATTCTATCCATTCTGAATTTAACTTTCTGTTCTTTGATATGAAAAATTTAGAAAAACCAGTAGAATAGTAGAAGGGGACAGAGGGAGAGCAGTGGGGAGGGGAAAAGGGAGAACTGATGAAAGAAACAGTTCAAATTATGCCCATTTTTTAAGTGTCACTACCATGTCACTATAATGTACTGTGAGGGGAGTATAGTGGAGTGGGACAAACAAGACCTGTGTACACGCTTGTTGGTATGACTTTGAACCTCATTATGATGTATAATTACAATGCACCAATAAAAGTACAGAAAGATAAAGTTTGAAATTGATTTTCTCTAAAAGTATGTTAGAATAAAATTAAGGAGTGGTTTTGGTTGTATTAGACAATGCAAATTCTTTTTTCGTTTTTTACAATATAAATTCTTAAAGAAATGGATGTTAAATAATTTAAAGAAATGTACTTTGTTTTATTAAAAAGCCATGTTCTTTAAAAATCTTAATCTAAGAATTAATCTAATTCAAGTATTTTCATTATTATTAAATATGCTTAGACTGTTCCAAGAAAGCTTACTATTTAAAAATAATGTAAAAAGAATTTTTGAAATGCCAATTGTCAACATAGTAAGAAAGTGTAATTTCCTTTGAAGTGAATCATTCATTTAATTTGCATGATATCATTTTGTATCTATGTTGGACAGATTTTGAAAATCACAGTTGAGAATAAAACATGATTTAGTATGTAGAGAGTTGATTTCATATATACTTTTTTCCCAGAACATATAAGCAATACCTCTTGAACATGTCAATGAATAAATGGAGAGAGATGATGAGTTTATCGCTGATCACATAATTATTAGTTTTTAATTCTGTACCAGTTTCCCACAATAAATGATATTGAACATCAATGTCTTAAAATTTAAATAACTTTAAAAATAAAATTATTTCATTTCCTTTAGAGTTATGAAATTATCTTTTTTTTTACCCTAAAGTGTCATCCCTTAGGACTCATGGATGCCAAACTCTATAATTGTCCAGATGAATAGGTGGTTATGCCATTATACCAAATTTTTTATACTGCAGTAGTGATTAAACTATTAGCATAAGGTTACTTCCATATGTGCTTGTTATATTTTTTCTTGTGTATGCCTATACTTACCATGCATTTACCTAGTCAATATTCTTGAAAATATTTGCCTATTAACTTTCATGATCATGGTAAAGTAAATGTGAAGGGATAAAATAAAAGTTATTACTAGGTTAATGATGGTTTCTGATCTTCACATATCAGAATCCTCCACAAAGTCATGTTGATAATAAGCATGCTCCAAAGTTGACAAGGAAATGAAACTGTAATTTTATCTTATTTTTCTTCTTATCAAAATGTAAAATTGTACAGAAACTAGAATAGGATGGATTCTGTATGTGAACCCTATTACATAAATTCTGAAATGTTTAGATAACTTGTTTTTTCTTTAGGTTAAATACAATTAAAAACAAAGATAAGCAGACACATTGATAAGCTTAGGTTTCTATTTTTTGGGGGACAGAGAGATAGACACCTGGATCAGAGGTCTCTTGAGTGTCTTTCCCCTGCTGCCAATATTACACTGTAGCCTGAAAGGAAGAAAAATAATAGTGGATGGAACATGACTTGAAACCAGAAATCAGAGTCCATTATTCCCTACCTATGATATACTGGCCAATTTATTCAATCTTCTTGTGTCTACAGTTTTGACATGACTCAGCCATATTTACAGGATGGGTAAATGAGTTGATTGAGACATTTTCAGAGGTGAATACACTGTTGGTAGTTCAAAAGTGGCAGTTATTGTTAAAACTATAATAGTTGAAAGGATGTTTTACTGTTATTTCAAAGCCCATTCTTAATTTTTAAAATAATAATCCCTGAGCTGTAATTTAACATCAGTGTTTCATTTTTCTCTAATAAGTCTTTGTCCTTTTTGTCTGCTAACTTGTAGACATAATTGTTTGTTTCTGACATAACAGTTAGAATGAGGAGAAAATCATCTAGCGTACCATCAGTGGAAGCCCCTTTTCTTCCTTTCCTTCACTGACAAGCATACCATTAATGGCTTCAGACTCTAAGCTCTTTAACTTTTGAACCTTTTCTTCATTGTTCCCTTGATCATAATTCCAATATATATTACCATCTGTAGTTACTTATTTTTCCTATTTCTGCTGATTGGATATTCTTGATTAAAATTTTAAAAATCTTTGTGTTAACTAGTTGTCTTATTTTATTGCCACTTAAAATTTGGTGTGCCAATTTGATTTTATGCATTGATTCTTATTTTTGTAGTACATAAGTAACCTTATGTTTACATTTGCTTTAAATCAAATATTAATCTTTAAGTGATGTTCTCCTCTTATATAAGGAAATAGCTAATATCAGCGATTGTGAAGAAGTCTCCATTTTTTCAGTTATGATTAATCCTAAAGTCCTGTGGATATCTCCTCTCCTAATTATTTTAATTGGCCTGGAATGCCTTATTTGGCTTAATATATTTTTAATATATCTCCTCTTTTTTGTTTCCTATTTTTTCTTATTTTGACTGTTGGATTTATAATATTCGTTTTGATAACTTTGTATTAGAGGAAGAAACTAGCATTATAATACATAACTTAACTCATAGTTTGTGCACTTTTAAATATTGTTACTTTCCTTCTTTCCCTAGAACAATGAAGAAAAGACTAGTTCAGAAGGGGAGAAAACCTTAATATCATAGAAATATATTTTTTTCATTTCACAAGGAGGGAAAAACATGTATGAGTTTGGTTTGCAAAGAATAAGGAGCTGGCTAAAGGTGAGATCGGGTTGAAATATTAAATGTCACTGAGAAGACTACTCTGACAGAATCTAGAAAGGAGACAATGAAATAAGTTAGAAGCAGTAGTGAAACAGCTGCAGAAAGTTTTCTTCCATTTTACTTTGATTCATCAAGACTTCTGCTTCTGTGAGAACAACACGATCTTCTTTATAGAGTCACTGAAAGCATGTTTCACTTGCTTGTTCCTCAGGGTGTAAATGAAGGGGTTCAACAAGGGTGCGACGGAAGTAGTGAGAACGGACACGCCTTTGTTGATGGCCACCTCTTCCTTTGCTGATGGCTTGATGTAGATGAAGATGCAACTGCCGTAGGCGATGGAGACCACGATCATGTGGGACGAGCAGGTGGAGAAGGCCTTTTTTCTTTGCTGGACAGAGGGGAATCTCAGAATTGTCCTGATGATGTATGTGTAGGACAAAAACACACAGACTAGGGTAACGATGAGTGCGAATACAGCCACGAGTACAACGATTTGCTCTATGACCCATGTGTCTGAGCATGAGATCTTTAGGAGGGGACTCGCATCGCAGCTAAAATGATCAATGGCATTGGAGTCACAGAATTCAAGCTGGAGGCCCAAGCTAAGGGGTGGAACAATAATCATCAATCCAGCTACCCAACAGGAGAGGACTAAGAAGGTGCATGCTCTGTTGTTCATGATGGTCATATAATGAAGGGGCTTACAGATGGCCACATAGCGATCATAGGACATGGCGGCCAAGAGAAAAAACTCCGTTGCTCCAAAGAGAAAAACAAAGAATATTTGACTTGCACAAGCATTGTAGGTAACAGTATTGTCCCCGGTGGATATACTGTACAGGAATCGAGGGATGCAGACAGTAGTAAATGAAACCTCTAGGAAGGCAAAATTTCTGAGGAAAAAGTACATAGGCGTTTTAAGGCGGGGATCCACCAATGTGAGGGTGATAATAGTTAGGTTCCCTGTTACACTCGACAGGTAGGTGAGGAATAGAAAGACAAACAGCAGAACTTGCAGTTGTGGGTCATCTGTCAGGCCCAGGAGGATGAAAGTTGTTATTGCTGTGTGGTTTCTCATCACTGACCTTTGATATTTACCTAGTACTCATGTAAAAATATAGATTTTTATGAAGAGGCAGATACTGGAATTCTATAGCAAAAGCCTGTGCATACAGAAGCCAAGCAAACCAGTCTATGTTTATCTTCTATTATATCATAATCAATATAGCCGTTATTCCAGTAGCCTTCCTGAATTTTACATGTGTGAACATTGGAGATTTCCTTTAGGATTCATATTATTGTAAAACAACCCAACACTTTTGCCAATCATTTGTTGCTGCTCAGAATTTACAAAATTCTGAGTTGATTTGCCTCATATGAATCATTACATGGATTGGATTTACAAATAGGTCAGAGATAAATAATGTCATTTCATGGGTAGTTCAAAGTTCCTTGTCCAAGATAAACTCTCTTCAATTATTACTATCCAGGGATTGTTTTAAGGGTAAGATGTTTTTCTCCTAGAAAACAAACAACAATGATAACAATAGCATTCCTTATACTGGAAATTGTATACCTCTAGATGGTTTGATGTACAACTATCTAGAGTGTGAGAGAATGTCATGTCTAAGATATTTAAGCGTATGAGTATTCTCATACGCTTCCCCTTAATGCCCCTTCTCTCAATGTCCGACACTAATGCAGATTAGTCTTGCACGCTGTGTCTTTTTTTTAATGCTGTTTTTAATTTACTTGAAAACACACGCATGGTGGCACATGCCTGTAATCCCAGTACTTGGGAGGCTGAGACAGGAGGACCACAGGTTCGAGGACAGCCTTAGCAATGTAGTAAGTCTCTCAGCAACCCAGGGACACCCTGTTTCAAACAAAAAATAAAAGGCCGGGAGAGTAGCTTGGAGATAGAATGTCCCTGGGTTCAATCTCCAGTAACACACACACACACACGCACAGACACACACACACACACACACACACACACACACACGTTGAAAAGACATCAATGTCTCCTTCTTAGCTTACCCCATTCCGTTGAAGGAATAATCATGTATGTTGCTATTTCTACTTTCAACTCCCTGTAGTTTTCCTAACACCGAGGACTTAATTTCTGTTGAAGCTAATACTGTGTTTTAGTTTTTATTTTGCCTGGCATTGCTAAAACATTAAAAAAGAAGCTTAATCATTCTTTAAATGGTTCCCATGCCGCCATTCTGATTTTCCTCCTGGCTTGAGATCCCTATTTTAAGTGTCTCTCTTTTTAGTCTTCTCTCTTCTCTATTCATATGTGAAAAATTGGGGTTCCCCGATATTCTGTCTTCAGACCTCTCACTTCTTGTGTTCTGTTTGTTTTCTTTAATACTGGGTACTGTCCATGGGTGATTTTACTTAGTTCCACTGATTCATCATTTATATGATATATTCCAAATACCAGATCTATTCCTCATAAAAAGCATGCTAAGCATATAGGGCATCCCTGGGTATCTCAGAGGATTGCTTCCAGGACTCCCACCCTGCAGATGCCAACATCTGAGGATGCGTTATACATTGCAAGTTGGATGGTCCACGGACACTCAATTACCACATGCGCTGAGTGAAGGAGCCCCCATCCTTATTTTCTTCTGGTTAACTATTCCTAGGTATAAGAAGAATAATCTCTTCTTTAACCTGCAAGGCTCTTTATGGAAAGTATCTTCTTCGATGTTTCCCATTTCATCATTTGCTGCTTTCTTCCCTTTCTTCCTTTTGCATCAAGTACCACAAGCACTGACTACTCGTGATTCTTCATATTTTCTACATGCTCTCTTCTCTGCACAGGCTAATTTTTTTTTTTTTTGGCGGTACTGGGGATTGAACCCAGGGGCGTTCTACCTCCGCGCTACACCCCGGCCCTATTTTTTATCCTTTATTTTGAAACCGGGTCTCACGAAGTTGCGGAGGGCCTCACTAGGTAGAGAGAGAGAGAGAGAGAGACAGGGAGAGAGAGAGAGAGAGAGCTGAGGCTGGCCGCGAACCCGGATCCTCCGGTCTCCGCCTCCCAAAGTACTGGGATTACAAGTGTGCGCCACCACGCCCGGCTCTAATTTTTTGACTAACTAATGCCCCGTAGTCCTTTAGGATTCGTCTTAGGTATCTGTTCTTCAAGGAAATCTTTTTTTCTCCACCCAGAGAATGTGAAATCATGCTCCAGTGTCCTTTCCAAATACCTGTTACTTGCCCTGTCACAGAATCTATCACATTGTATTATGTTGGGCACTGTAGTTACATTTCTCTTGTATGTTTCTATAAACTCCTCTAATGTAGAGAAAATATTTCACATGCCCTTAAATTCCTTTATATCTGACTTATAAAGGTTGCTAAGTAAAATTAGGGACAAAACAAAACAGTTATTTGTATACTGAAAGTACGTAATGTTCCTTAACACTTTTTCTCGCCCATTGGTTCAAAGTTCTTTTTTTCTTTCTTTCTTTCTTTTTTTTGTTTTGTTTTTGGTACTAGGGATTGAACCCAGGGGCATTCTACCTCTGAGCTACATCACCAGCCCTTTTTATTGTTTTAAAATTTGAAACAGGGTCTCGCTAGGTTGCTGAGAGTCTCATTAAGTTGCTGAGGCTGGCCTCAAACCTGCTATCCTCCTGTCTCAGCCTCTCAAGTACTGGGATTATAGGCAAGTGCCACCACATTTGGCTCAAAGTTCTTATTTTCATATGTGCTTCGAACTGCTCTGTCATTTTGAATACTTTCTTAAACAAAATGCCCACATATTCCCAACTCTAAACTTTACAGATCTTCCATTTTCAGTGTTTTTGTTTTGTTTTTGCCTATGAACTATGCCTTACCATACCCTTAACATTTGAATTCCTGATCTGCTGCTATGGCTTGTTTTCTTATTCCTAATAACCTCTTTCCTGACCTCTTATTAGGTATTTAGTATTTCTCCTTTTTTCCAGAATTTTCTTCCCATATACTATATATATATTATTTTGTGGTACCAGGGATGGAATCCAGGGGTGTTCTACCTCCGGGCTACACCCCTGGCTCTATTTTTATACTTTATTTTGAAACCAGGTCTCACGAAGTTGCGGAGGGCCTCACTAAGTAGCTGAGGCTGGTCATGAACCCGGATCCTCTGGTCTCTGCCTCCCAAGTACTGGGATTACAAGCGTGCCCGGCCCCTCATATACTATTTTTTTGAGACTGCAGTTGTTTTACTTTCTGATTTCCTTTATTTCTAAAGGCTGAAACCATCTATCATATGTCTAAAGACTTATTCTCTTTCTAAAAGACTGTATAGTCTCTTATTTTATTAAAACCAGCAGCCGGGCGTGTTGGCGCACGCTTGTAATCCCAGTACTTTGGGAGGCGGAGATCAGAGGATCCGGGTTCGCGGCCAGCCACAGCTCTCTCTCTCTCTCTCCCTGTTTCTCTCTCTCTCTCAACCTAGTGAGCCCCTCCACAACTTCATGAGACCCGGTTTCAAAATAAAGTATAAAAAATAGGGCCGGGGGTGTAGCGCGGAGGTAGAACGCCCCTGGGTTCAATCCCCCGTACCGCAAAAAAACAAAAAAACAAACAACAAAAAAAAACCAGCAGTGACTCACGTAGATAATGTAAGTGGCACACTCAGGAAGTTCAAGAATATCCTGTGTTCTCAAGATCATTAGCTCCTTAGGGTCAATAGAAAACAAACTCTAAGAACAGGGGATTCGTTGTTTCTCTGCTGCATTTTTTGCTGCTGCAGAAACTGTCCCTGGCACATAGCTCATGTTCAAGAATTTTTAAATGAATGATTTAATGTATCCTTTATATAATTTTAACTTAACTTATAGTTCAAATTTTTTAAAAATAGGGAACATTTCAGACAATACTTACAGATAAAAGGCTCACACTGCAATGTCAAGATTGGAATTGCTGCTGAATCCTGTGGTTGTTATAACTGAGACAGACATTTTATACTCTGTTTAAATAATTTACTTTCCTATTTATATCCTAAAATCTGCTTCTCTCATACTGACACTCCCAATACACTTGCTAATATGATCTGAATGCAATTAGCATTAATTAATAGCATATTAATAGCATTAATTCTACTTATATTAATAGCATTAATTCTACTCATTAATAGCATTAATTCTACTCATCTCTTCATACCCATATTAAAACTTTCACTTGGCTGTCCAGTTCTCTGTACTGTCCATGATCAACCTCAGTGAGTTGTGTTTCTAGATAACAAAAATTCTTAGCATAGACATAAATCAATAAACTTACATTTTGTAAGGGAAAATAATGTCATCACATTTTTTATAGCCTTAAACAGTCCCAGAGTCTAAAAAACTGTTATTCAACTTTTTTTTAACATGTCCAAGTTACCTCCTCTTTTCTCCATCCCTCTAATCTATCAATCCATCTAAAATATTATATTGCATTATAAATTTCCTACGATCCAAGACTTTTGAAGCAAAGAATACAATTCTATGATAGGAATGGGTTTCTCTCTCGTTCAGTGAGTGGGAACCAGGTACAAGATGAGGTAAAGGATGAAGAGGGAAAGTTCAGTTTTTTTAAACCCTTCTTTTTCTGGTGAGTCTACCCTCTAGGGGGTACGATCGTGCCGAAAAATATTTGTTACAATGGAAATCTTAGGTGTTTAGAATCACATAATCAAAAAACACTTCTGACTACTTGGCTTTCTAACAACTAATATAAAAAATTATTCTGATATATTATCTAAAATGAAGATGCTAACCAAGTGGTATATACACACACTGGAATTTTACTCAGTCATAAAGAAGAACAAAATTATGTCATTTGCAGGAAAATGGAACTAGGAAATATTATGCTAAGTGAGATTAGCTAGTCTTAGAAAGTGAATGGTCATATGTTTTCTCTCATATGTGGAAGCTAGGGAGAAATTGGGAAACAAAAGGGACTTCAGATAAAGGAGGAGGAAACCGCAGTGGAGTGATGGAGGGGGTCTAAGGGAGGGAGGTGGATGGAGGAGGAGACTCGATGAAGGAAACACTTCAAATAATGCTATGTATGTATGTAAATATATGAGGGGAGGGGAGGGAGTGGGTTGGGATCTGAAGGGAAGCTTACCAAGTGCTGTGTTTGGTGTTCTACCTCCAAGCTACATCACCAGCTCATTTTTAACTGGGGATTGAACCCAAGGCATTCTACTTCTGATTTACACTCTCAGTCCTATTTATTGTTTAGTTTGAAACAGGGTCTCACTAAGTTGCTGAGATAGGCTTCAAAACTATGATCCTCAGGCTGGGCGTGGTGGCGCACGCTTGTAATCCCAGTACTTTGGGAGGCGGAGACCGGAGGATCCGGGTTCGCGGCCAGCCTCAGCTCTCTCTCTCTCTCTCTCTCTCCTTAGTGAGACCCTCCGCAACCTCGTGAGACCCGGTTTCAAAATAAAGTATAAAAAATAGGGCCGGGGGTGTAGCGGAGGTAGAACGCCCCTGCGTTCAATCCCCAGTACTGCAAAAAAACAAAAAACAAAAAACAAAAACCAAAAACTATGACCCTCGTATATCAGCCTCCCAAGTACTAGGATTACAAGTGTGCACCACCATGCTTGGCTATTTAAATTTTTTTTTTTAAAAATTATGTTTTGGTGCATTGCAATTATATATCATAGTGAGGTTCGATGTGTCAAAAACATACAAGCACACAGCTCTTTGTGTATTTCCCTCCACATGCCACCCACTTCCTCCTCATCCCTCTCCCATGAGTTGGTGAGATTGGTAGGAATACCTTAACATACTGCCATAGTAGTAGTTGAACTATGTCCTTCTTCAGTGCTCCCTTTTCCCCTCCCACTCTCCCCTACCCCCCTTCAACAACTCTACGGATCTCTCTCTGATTTATTTAAAGTCCCTTATGTTTCCTATGTTCATTCTAGCTTCCACAAATGAGAGAAAACACACCGCCCTTGACTTTCTGAGAATGACTAATCTCACTTACCATACTATTCTCCAGTTCCATCCATTTTTCTGCAGATGACATAATTTTATTCTTCTTTATGGCTGAGTGAAATCCCACTGTGTGTATATACTATATTTTCTTTATCCACTCATCTGTTGATAGGCTCCTGGGTTGGTTACATAATTTGGCTATTGTGAATTGCACTGCTATTTCATTCACAAGTTCATTGCAGCAAAATTTACAATAGCTAAGATATGGAAAAAACTCAATGTTTATCAACAGATAAATGGATCAAAAGAAAATGTGGGTCAGACATGGTGGTGTATAATCCCAGTACTTGGGCGGCTAAGGCAGGAGGATCACAAGTTTGAGGCCAGCCTCAGCAACTTAGTGAGACCTTCAGCAATTTAGCAAGACCCTGTTTCAAAATTTAAAAAGTGCTTGGGCTGTAGCTCAGAGGTAGAATGCTCCTGGGTTCAATGCCCAGTTTGAATGAAAGAAAGAAAGAAAGAAAGAAAGAAAGAAAGAAGGAAGGAAGGAAGGAAGGAAAGAAAGAAAGAAAGAAAGAAAGAAAGAAAGAAAGAAAGAAAATGTGGCATGCATATATAGCAGAATATAATTCAGCTTTAAGGAGAAGAAAATCCTGCAATAACATGGATGAACCTGGAAGACATTATACAAAGTGAAACGACTCAGTTATAGAAAGACAAATACTGCATGAGTCCACTTACATGAAGATATCAAGTAATCAAACTCATAGAAACAGAGAGTTAAAGGAGTGGATACCAGTGGCTGGGGTCTGGGAAAATGGAGAGTTATTCAATGGTTGTAAATTTCAGTATGGATGATAAGTAAGTCTAGAGATCAGCTGCACAACATGAAGCCTATAGTTAACAAACACTGTTTTGTGTTCTGAAAAAATTTAAGAGGATAGATACCATGTTAAGTGTTTTTTTAAAGAAAAACAGAGGCTAAAAAGAGCTCTGAAGAAATTTTGGGAGGTGGTGGATCTGATATGTCATTACCTTTGTTGTGGTGGTGTCATGAGGGTATGCATATGTTCAAGCTCATCAAACCGAGTACATTAAGTATGTGCAGCTTCTGTTACAAATTACACCTCAATAAGGCTGTTAAAACAAACATGTATACTGAAGGCCATACACTATCTAAATGAATAACATGCAAAATTATTAACAGGCTCTCGTGCATTCTGCAAAATGGTATCTGCCCCACATCCATTGATCTCAGCTTCTTGTGAACAGGTGACTGGCAAATCACATCTGCAGTTATTAGTTCAGCAATATCATTTGGAAAAGACTGAGAATGTTTATTCTGAGTGTCTTAAAGACAGAAATTACTTCTTTAATTACTTGACCTTTAGTTTTTCCTTTTGTACTTTTATAGCTTCTCACAGTGATCTTTTACCCAAACTTCCAATGTCATCAGCTTTCTGTCTATTTTTTTTTCTGCAGGAACACAATACCACTTTTATTACTCTTTTAAGTCTTTATATTTTATTGAGTAAGGGTGAGTATGTCTTTTCCCTTTTCAAGAGACAAGAATCCTCTCATTCTCCTAATTTTCCTGGGCCTTATCTTCTCAGAAATCTTTCCACAAATGCAGGCTAGGCGAAGCTGTGCATTAAAGATAATGGTTGCTGTAGAAACTTCTTTCTCCACACTCACCTTCCTAAACTCCCAACTCCCTTTTGGCTGACTCTATTAGATATACCAGTGGTGTGCATTTATTGCATGGAGTGTTCCACTCTTGTCCCTATATTTCCCAAGGAGTGAAACACTCTGGTCCCTTTTATCTCCTTGTCCTCTTATTAGAGGACATCCACTTAATTCTATGTCAGGACTTGTTTTGACCTGGCTATTGGAAAATATGAAGCAAATTATTTCAAATGGAACTATTCCATTTAGAGTTTGCTATTTGCTGGGTATCGGGCTAGGTTCCGGATCATAAAATTCATTTAATTTATATTAAAACTCTGAGTGTAATTTTGTATTTGACTAGGTTATCTAATGCATGCAATTCTCTGAATTAGAATTACCAAAGATATTTGTTACAAATGTAGATTCCTGGGAACCAGAAAGAGCTAATAAATTTTCACCTGGAAGTAGGGGAGTGAGGTCAGATGCTAGTGGAGAGATTAGAAACTAGAATAATTGTAGTATGATGATCAATAATTTCATATGCATATTTATGATTGTGAATCACTTAAGCAATTAAAGAAGGTTTTTTTGCTCAACCTCAATATTATATTCTATACACCCACCAATGCTATTCATTATAACATAAAATCATATAAGTATAAATTTGAATTAAAATTTAGATACAAATGAAGGATGACTCAAATGTTAATTGACTTCTTTTACCTGCATTACTGGTCTTATTTTGTTGATGCCATTTCTGACCATTACATGCATTCTTCAGCAAGAGGAAAAGACTACTTTGTTTCATGGAACATATAACCATATCTAGTCCTCAGGCAGCATTAATTATTTATAATGGTAGCAACGAACATATGCATTATCTGAAAACATAGTCTCTAAGGTTCATGCTATTTTTCTATTGTTGGATGAAATAATATTTCCCCAGGAGATAGGAGTTTGTTATAGGAGTGATTTTTTATTGTTTGCTTTTTAAAACTTTCTGCAAATAACATGAGTCCTCTGGGTCTGGATAAATGAATTCTTCCTTCCTATGGATACATGCATTATAAAATCCCACGAGGTACTTCTTGCAAGGCTCAGCTTGCTTTCTAGGGACCATTGCAGGAAAATTGACACTTATGCAGAAAACTAGGGAAATGGTGCCAACCTGGCATACCTAGGATGAAGATGCTAACAAAGCATACTGAGAAAAATCAGACAATGCCAGACTGTCACATGCATTCACTTCCTATTGAGACTCTCAAGGTTTTTCAAGAAATTCACAAGACTAGTCGGGTGTGGTGGCGCATGCTTGTAATCCCAGTACTTGGGAGGCGGAGACCGGAGGATCCGGGTTCGCGGCCAGCCTCAGCTACTTAGTGAGGCCCTCCGCAACTTCGTGAGATCCAGTTTCAAAATAAAGTATAAAAAAATAGGGCCGGGGGTGTAGCTTGGAGGTAAAACGCCCCTGGGTTCAACCACTGGTACCACAAAAAAAAAAAAAAAGAAATTCACAAGACTAAAACTTTACTTCTGATGACCCCACCTCCCCCACCCCCAAAGACTGGTCTCTTTGCAAGCCTCTCAGGCCAATCAACAGCTTATTCCAGGAAAGAAAAACAGTTCTTTGTTTTCAAATTCTTTGAGATTTTCCATATCCCCTCAATCCTCTTTCTATTATGTAAATCCCATTTTTGCTTTGTTAGATAAAATCAATGTATTAATGGTTTCTCTTTTGCACATATAAAAGTGTGCTAATAATTTACTATACTGTATTCTTTTATTTTAGTTTATCCAAGAGATAATTTTCTCCCAACTATTTCAGAGCCACAAAAAGTGCAATGAGTAGAACAAGTTACGAGGTAACTAAGAATTGACATCCTTTCTGTCGTCTCATTTCTCATACGTCCCCTTCTCAGTACACACCATGCAAAAGCTGTCTTGGAAAATGTCTTCTCAGCCTTAATAATCTTGTGCACTGAGTCCCCTCAATAGACAGTAATTGTCTCACTTAGATATCAAGGGGACAATTTCATTGAACTAATAGATAGGAGAGATTGAATTATTTCTTTGTAAAAATATTTACAATTTGAAAATATTGAAATTTTAAGTAATGTAGTATTCTTTTTTAGTATATATTCCATGAATTTGGAAGACATATTTCTGAGTGTCTTTCAAATGACATGATATGGGTAACTACAAATTACTGTGTGAGTACATAAAGAAGCATAAACATGCCACAGCAATAATGTTAGTCTTGTCAAGAAGTTGCTGAATAATTTAAAAACATTTCCATTACAATTTTCCATATTAAAAAGTTGAAACAAAGTCAGGTGTGGTGGCCATATCTGTAATCCCAGTACTTGGTAGGCAGAGACAGGAGGAGCTAAGGTTTGAGGACAGCCTCAACAACTTGGCAACATCCTCAGAATAAAAAATAAAAAATGAAATAGGGCTGAGGTGTAGCTCAGAAGTAGAATGCCCCAGGGTTCAATCCCCAGTACCAACAAAAAGCAAAAACAAACAACAAATTGAAACTTGCTTAAGAAAATTACAGAAGAATGTATCAACAAATATTTCTTTCCCTTTTCTATCAAAAGAGAAATTAATTCTCATATCTACCTTACAGTACTTACTCTTTTGATAATTTCTCATGTTTTTTTGGGGGAAGCTCTTTAGTGGGTTTAACTAAATTGTGTTAAGGAAGATATGACTTCCACTGGTCGAACAAAATCATCTAAATTCACCCTGCAGATGTTTTGGAGGGTCTTGCATTTTCCTAGTTTCCCATTTTTCACATCATGTGTTTATATCTTTACACTCTTTCTTTGAACATTGGAAACATTTTCTTTGTTTTTCATCATGATGGTAAGAAAATCTGATATAAGGGAGGAGAATGAAACAACTTTTCCTCTGGGTTGAAAAGAGTGGATGCTCTGGTCTTTCTGAGAAGGGAGTTAATATTTCTACTCCAAGAATAGTAATATTTATGTTTTCTGCTTTGTCTCCTGGAGGTGCACTGTGATTACCTGAGTTAATACGGCCAAGTGTCCTTAGTGATCAGGTTCAAACATGATACTGAACCTTCTGTGTAGCTTTGGCAAAGCAACTAAAATAGGCAGCAGCAGAGACACTTTTCACTGAAACTGACAACTAAAAAATGCAGATGAGTGAAATAAAAGGACCATATAAATGGAAAGAATCCTGTGGTAGTGGATTGGAAGAGTTAAATTTGTTAAATTGTCTATTTTACACAAAATGATCTAAAGTTCAGTGCAATCCATATCAAGATTTCAACAGCATTTTTTTCACAGAAATATAAAGAAAACCTAAAATTGGTATGGAACGACAAAAGACTGAACAGCCAAATCAATCTTGAGAAAGAAGAAGGAAACTGGAGGTATCATACTTCCTGATTTCTAAGTACATTATAAAGCTACAGTAATTAGAACTGTATTAGTATAGAGACAGACATGTAAACTAATTGAACAGAATAGATAGTTCAACAATACCTTCATGTGTATACAGAAAATTGATCTTGACAAGGAGCCAAGAATTCACAATGGAAGAGGATAATTTCTACAATAAAAAGAATTGGGAAAACTGGATTTTCACATGCAAATGAATGAAACTGGAGTCTTATCTTACATTATATGCAAAAATACACTCAAAATGGACTAAACACTAAGTATAAAACCTCAAACAGTATAACTCCTAGAAGAAAATATACAGGGAACTCTTCATGACACTGGTCTTGGTAATAATTTCTTGGATATAACACCAAAAGCTCAGGTGACAAAAACAAAAACAAAAACAGACAAGTGGTAACACATCAAACTGAAAAGATTCTGTACAACAAAGGAAACAGCAGAATGAAAAGACAACCCATGGAATGGAAGAAAATGTTTATAAACTATATAACTGGTATGGGGTTAAGATCCAAAATATATAAGGAACTCCATCAACTCAATTGAAAGACAAAGAACAAAAACCTAACCCAATTGAAAAAAAAAGGGCAAATGGACTCAAATAGACATTTTCTCAAAGAAGACATACAAATGGACAACAGGCATAGGAAAAGGTTCTAAACATCACGAATTATCAGGGAAATGTAATTCAAAACCACAGTGAGATATCACACCTGTTATGATGGCTATTATAAAACAAAACAAAAATAAGCAACCCCCCAATTAAAAGTAACAAGTGTTGGCTAGAGGAGGAAACATTGAGACTCCTGTACAGTGTTGATGGGAGTGTAAAGTGGTGCAGCCATTACAGAGAGCAGCACAAATGTTCCTTGACAAATTACAAATAGAACTACCATGTGATCCAGAAATCCCACTTTTTGGATATTTACCCCCAAATTGAAACCAGGATCTTCATGAGATATCTGTAACACCCACATACATTGCATGACTATTCACAATAGCCAGGATATGGAAACAGTCTAAATGTCCATCTATGGATTAGAGGACAAAGAAAATTGTTATAACACACAGTGAGATATTATTCAGCTTTAAATAAGAAGGAAATCTTGCCATATGCCACACCATAAATGAAGCTGAAAAACATTATCCTAAGACAAGCCAGTCATACAATGACAAATGACTCGTGGCTCCACATGTATGAGGTACTGAAAATAGTCAAACTCAGAAGCAGAGAGCAGAATGATGGTTTCTATTTCCAAACTCCCCAGGTCTGGGGAGTTTGAGAAGTGAGGAGTTGCTACCCAATGAGTAAAGTCTCAATTAGATAGATGAGTAAGATCTGGAGAGCTATTCTATCACTGTGCCTATAGTTAACAACACTATATTGTGTGCTTAAAATTTTGTGAAGAGGGTAGAGGTTAAGTGTTCTTACCAAATTAAAAAATAAAAAGAAAGGGTGACAGGAGGAAACTTTGGAAGTGATGGATATGTTTATTATATTTATTGTGTGGGTAGTTTCATGGGTATATACATTTGTCAAAACTTATCAAATTGTGCATCTTAAGTATATGCAGTATCTTGTATATTACTTGAAGTACATAAATTAATATATACAATGACTTTAGTACTATCTTTGAATTGAAAATGCATAAAATCATTTTGCGTAAGAGGACTTGATATATAAAGACAGTCAATAAATACAAAATAGCACAGACAGCTGTTTTTCTGAGAAGAGATAAAAATAATAAGGCTGGGCAATGTTTATTGGTTTCTGGTTAAAATTGTCTACGCGTTTTGGTTATAAATTGCATTCAGATCAATATTTTTGAGGCAAGTATCTTTCTCGCAACATCCTTAATCGCTTGTTTCACCTGCTGGTTCCTTAGGGTGTAAATAAATGGATTCAGCATAGGAGCAACAGAGGTATTGAGCATTGCCACCCCTTTTGTCAAAGCGACTCCTTCCTTTGCTGATGTTTTCACATACATGAAGATGCAGCTTCCGTATGAGATGGAGACAACGATCATGTGTGAAGAACAGGTTGAGAAGGCCTTTTTTCTCTGTTGAGCCGAGGGGATTCTTAGAATTGTTCTGAGGATGTAAGTGTAGGAGAGAATTATTAGTGTCAACGTGGTCATAAGAGTGAGCAAAGCTAAAACAAAGCTCATGAGCTCTAGAGTACTCGTGTCTGTGCAAGAGATTTGCAGCAAAGGAGCAGAGTCGCAGGTGAAGTGGTCAATGACATTGGAGTCACAGAAATCTAGCTGCAAGCCCATGGCTAGAGGTGGAAAAATGACCAAGAAACCCGCCAGCCAAGAGATGATGATGAGCTGGTGACAGATCTTGTTATTCATGATGATTGTATAATGCAGAGGCTTGCAGATAGCCACATAGCGATCATAGGACATAGAAGCCAGCAGAAAAAACTCTGTTGAGCCAAGGAAGATAAAGAAAAATAGCTGAGCCGCACAAGCATTATAGGAAATAGATTTGTCCCCAGTTACGATGCTGATCAAAAACCTAGGGTTACAGACAGAAGTAAATGAAATCTCTAAGAAGGAGAAATTCCTGAGGAAGAAATACATGGGGGTCTTCAGGTGTGAATCCAGCAGAGTAAGGGCGATAATAGTTAGATTTCCAGCAACACTCAATACATACATGAGAAATAAAAAGAAGAAAATCACAGCCTGGAGTTCTGGATTATCTGTCAGACCCAGGAGGATGAAGTTGGTCACTGATGTTCGATTTCTCATTTCTGATGGTTGGTTTAAGGCAAGATCTTGCTGATTAAAAAAAAACATGGAAAATAACAATGGGACATGAGTCAGAAAAGAAGCATAAATATCTGCATATATTCAAGTACTATTGTATTTTGATATAAGCACTTTTTTGTTATATGTATGTCTCTGTGTAAGTGAATTTCCCATTTTCTACAATTCTATCATACTTTTAAAGATATATCTTCTATGTTTAATATTAGTCTGTGCAATATTTTTACTATCTCTATCTATTACATTTATTACTGGGAAATGTATGAATTGAATATAAATTCTTCTAATGCTTAACTGTTTGGCTAAAACATAGGGAACATGATACTGTTCTTATGTCATTTTTTCCAGGAATAAAAAAATTCTTACTGATCATGGAAAATAGTGATCAACTTAATTCTCTAGGAAAAGTTCTAAATGTCTAGAAAAAAATTCTAAATGTTCCCTACAACCTTCATTAGCTCTTTTCTTACCTCTTTTCTTGACAAAAAAAAATAAAGCCAGTAGATAACAAATTCTCATTTGTGATTTGAACATTTAAAATGGTACATATAAGTAATATCCCATATTTTCAGTTTATCATACATTCTATTTCCAGATATTACTGGATAATTTGAAGCCCCTACCTTCATTCTTGTTTTAATAAACAAAGATGGTCTTTCCACTAAAATTTAATTATTGTAGTGTTTTTTAGTTGACTGTTTTAACATTACTAAACCTATTTTTAAAACATGTAGTTAGGTATCAAACAGCATGTACACAAATTGTACATAAATACTTCATAAATAGAAATCAGATTTGAAATTTACAAATACTTTATTTATATTATTTAGAATTATGTTGGACCTCCACATCAGTAATATGCACTAGGTCTTTCTAAAGTCTAAGTATACACTTATTAAGAAAAGTATGACGTGTTCCACATATTTCAGTTAATTGCTAGAAATAACCATTTAATGTATTTTCACATTTCCAGTTATCAAATTAACTACTAAACACACACACACACACACACACACACACACACACACACACACACATGAAACAGAAAGGAATAAAAAGAAATTCACCAGAAGAGAGTAAACGATGCTGTATAATGAATAGCATAGAATGAATAGAAGCTGAAATGTCACTTGAAAATACTTACTTTTTACTAAAATATTGATGGTGAAAGTTAAATGTTGAACTCCAAGTAATATGCTCAATTCACTTAAATAAAAAGTCATGAAGTAAGTCAGTGCTACATAGAGAAATAAATGTTTTGCTCTCTCCTCCCACAAACCTTTAAATTCCCTCACAAAGACCTTGATGTGCCATTTCAAAACACCAGTGAAGTATTTTCCTTATGTTTCCTCCCAGTGTCAGCTAACATCTGGAATCCTGACACATTCTATGCATCATCTTAAAGCCCTAGCTTTATATTGAAGTTTTGCTGTTATAAGAGAAAAAAAATTCTAAAACTATTTTAATAAACTATTTTGATAATTCTCAGAAGATAGTTCCCATTAATCTTCCCTAGGAAGAAAGTACATTGCACCTTTAATGTGTTGTGCTACACATAATTTCAGAAATATTTTTTGAGTCAAAAATTCTTTTGGGATAAATAATAGGGCACTAATGAATCTGTGTATAAGATCAATTTTGGCAATCATGTTTTAATTGGTTGATTATGGGACCTGTGTCCCAGGAGAAGACTGAGGCAATTATCCAGCAAGATGTCAACCAGGCATTTGGGGAGGGGTGAGGTCTAGTAAAAATAAACCAATATCCTCTGCTGTTTTGTGTTCCATATGTTATCCTTAGGATTAGGGAGAAAAATCAGTCTAAAATATAAAAAGCCAAAAATAAGTTATGGATCTATTAAGGAAACAGTAACTGATAAAATCATCCATGAAAAACACTGCTAAAATCACCTTCGAGTCACAATTTACACATATTATTACCGCTAAAATTTACATAAGGAGTATTGCTCCTTTTATTAGTTGAGCTAAGTATACAGTATTCATCTAAAATTGGGAGTGTCTCAAATTTCACCTTTACATTTCTTATTATTTTCCAGAGGGTCAACATAAGCATTGTGTGAATCTCATATACAAACCCAAGAAAGGATGGGGCAGAAACGATGTTGGAAGAAACAGTGGCTAAAAACTTCCCAATTTTGATGTGAGACATGAATCTACAAACCAAAGAAGCTAAACAAACTCCAGGTAGGATAAACTCAAAGAGAACTACATCAAGACACATTATAATTAAACTATTGAAAGACAATAACAAAGAGAAAATATTCAAAGCAACAAGGAGAAGTGACTTATCACATCAAAGGAATCCTTAATAAGTCAATCACCCAATCTTTCATTAGAAATCTTGGAGGTAGCAGGTTTCCTTTTCTGCATACCCTTACCAACACTTACCTCTTGACTTGTATGTCTGTGTATTTTCAGGATAGGCATCATAACAAGGTAGGAAGTGATATCTAATTGTGGTTTTAAATTGCATTTCCCTGATGATTAGTGATACGGAGAAATGTTTGATATGCCTTTTGGACATTTTTACATCTTATTTGGAAAAATCTCTATTCAGGTCCTTTACTCATTTAAAAAAGTAAGTTACTTTTTTTTCTATTGAGTTGTAGGAGCTTTTTATATATTTTGGATATTAACCCCTTATCAGGCACATGGTATGTAAATATTTTCTTCCACTTTTTGTGTTGCCTTTCATTCTGTTGATTATTTCCTTTGATGTATAGAAACTTCTTTTCTTTTTAGAATTTTATTGGTGCAGTAAAATACATTGTAGTGAGATTCAAAGTGATACATTCATATATGTGCACAACATCTCTTGGTATGTTTCCCTCTTTACCCTACTCCCTTACTCCACTCCTCCCTCCCTGTACGTGCTTGTTAGGTTGTTAATGATAACTTCAAATATGAACATAATTATAATTTGGTCTGTTTTTCCCTCAAGCCTCCTTTCCCCATTCCTCCTCCCTCCCCATCCCCTTCCACTATCATACCAGTCTTCTCATTATTATTATGAAGCCCCCTTTCTTTCCTATTTCCTCGCTAGCTTCCACATATGAGAGGAAACATATTACGCTTGACTTTCAGAGACTGTCTGATTTCACGTAGCAAAATGTTCTCGAGTTCCACCCACTTTCCAGCAAATAACACAATTTACTCTTCTTTATGGCTGAGTAAAATTCCATTGTATATATATATATATACCATATTTTCTTTATCCATTCATCTGTTGACAAGACACTGAGGTTGATTCCATAATTTGGCTATTGTGAATTGTGCTGCTATAAACATGGCTATGCATGTATCACTATAGTGTTCTGACTTTATTTTGGAAAGATACTGAGGGGTGGTATAGTTGAGTCATATGGTAGTTCTATTCTTAGTCTTTTGAGGAACCTCCCTACTGATTTCCATAGTGGTTGTACTAATTTACAATCCCACCAACAGTGTATAAGCGCTTTGTTTCTCCCACATCCTCGCCAGCATTTATTATTGTTTGTATTTTTGATGATTGCCATTCTTATTGCAGTTAGATGGAGTCTCAGTGTGGTTTTGATTTGCATCTCCCTGATTGCTAATGAGGTTGTACATTTTTTCCATATATTTGCTGGCCATTTGCATTTCTTCTTTTGAGAAATATCTATTCAGTTCAATTGTCCATTTTCTGACTGGGTTATTTATTTTTTGGTGTTAAATGTTTTTGAGTTCTTTACACATTCTAGACATTAGTACTCTATCAGAGGATTAGCTGGCAATAATTTTCTCCCATTCTGTGGGAGAAGCTTATGGCTGGTTTGGCTATGTGTGGTCCCATTCCAATTTTAGGGTTAAAAAATATTTTTGAAATATTGACATTGGAATTTTGATAGAGATTGCATTGAATCTGTAGCTCACTTGGGCAGTATAAACATTTTACTAGTATTAATTTTTCCAATTCATAAGCACAGATTTCTTTCCCTTTTATTTGCAATTTTCTTTCATAAATTTCCTATACTTTTCAGTGGTTTAAAAACTTTTCTGGGAAGCATCATAGTAAAATTCTGAAAAAATATTTACTTAAAAATAAATTTGTGGACTTTGTTATATTGTATGTGTTTTAGCATTGGCTAAATGTATCCAGAGCAAAAGTCTCTGAACTAATTTATACATAATGAGGTGTGGCATTATTTTGTTGTCATTTATATGGATATTGGTTTCACCTTCGAGTAAAATTTTACTTGTTTATTTAATATATATTTCTTTTATGGTTTTGACATAGTTACTTTCATATTTGTGTTAACTAGTTTTTTTCTATTTTGCATTGGTAATTCATGGCAAATAATAATCTATTTTTAGACGTTCTAAGATTTTTCTCATCTGACCTATATAAAAGAAAATATGATATATTATAGCTCAAAGTTTCCTAGTAACTAGGTACCTTTGTGTTTCTCACCTTTTTAAATAATATTGACTCATAGTAGGGTTATTATTACTTCTTATTTATTTTTAATATGCTTTTTGTGTTTCTCACCTTTTTAAATACTATTGACTCATAGTAGGGTTATTATTACTTCTTATTTATTTTTAATATGCTTCTATTGGTGCATTATAGTCTCACATCATAATGTAAATCATGTAGACAGTGACATACATGCACACAGCACTTGGTGGGCCCCCCCCCCGCCTCCCCATCTCTCCCCTTCCCAATACAGAGTACTGAGATTAACATTAGAATATTCACATATGTACTCATAGTTGATAGTAGTAGTAATTCCATTAATGAACCTCACTCTTCCTTCTCCCCTTCCCTTAGACCACTTCCCTGGCTCCACTGAGGTTTCACCTCCATTATCTGGAGTCCCTCTAGTATCCCAATTACTCCCTAGCTTGCGCATATTAGAGAAAACATATGACCCTTCACTTTCTGTGACTGGTTAATTTCACTTAACATAATGCTCTCCAGGTCCTTCCATTTTCTTGCAAATGACATAATTTTGTTCTTTTTTATTGCTGAGTAGAATTCCATTGTGTGTATATCCCATAATTTTGTAATCCATTCATATAGTAGGATTATGTACATGCATATATCTTATGGAGATTTTGATATATTTTTAGGTGAATAATTTTAAAACCATTTTCTAGTCCAAAATAATTTATGAGAATATATAATTTAAGTGAATTGTTAATGTATCTAAAGTTTAGAATAAGATATCCATAAAATCTTGTTTATATTTTGGAGGTACAGCTCTTAGAACTATTTATTTTTTAATAATTCATTTCATAGTTAAAATAATATATATTCAGGTTATCTGCTGCTGTACAAATATTTGCCAATTAATACTTTTTCCTAAAAAATTAAAAATGTCTATATAATTGCACATTGTGCCATTATTACCTTATCATATAATTACATAATTTTGCTATTTTAATAATATTAGGAACATTAAAACATAAATTTTATGTTCTGGTCTCATATTTTTATGAAATTAGTATTACTAAAGCTTTAAAAATTAATTAGCTTAAGTATTAACCTTACCATTTTCTTTATTTTTTGTTAACATTCATATATCTTTTTTTTGTTTTTCATAAATTGATTTTTTTTAAGTTACAGGGTTCCGAATTTCACACTTAATTTGAATATTTCCATTCCTACTAATTAAATAGGGTTCACTACTTATAGTGACTGTTTGAAAACTGCAAAGGTGTGTTAACTACCCTTATTTATTTGGTCATCAATAATTATGTTCTCTGATCATTGTGTGCATGTTAAATAGATATGTATAAATCTTGGATGAATTTTCAATGACTTCATGACCTGAAGTTTTATGATCTTCCACCTCCATCTACTTGATGGTGAAATTATATGATAATATGGTATATCAAGTATGAAGTCACTGCATTTAGCATAAAAGCAGTCATTTTTACTAACTTTGTTTATAGTATATCATTGTTTAGTAGTAGGTATATAATCCAAAAAGATGTGGACAAATATTTCTTTTTTTTTTGTGGTACTGGTGATTGAACCCAGGGGCATTCTACCTCCAGGTACACCCCCAACCCTATTTTTTATTCTTTATCTTGAACCAGGGTCTCACTAAGTTGCGGAAGGCCTCACTAAATAGCTGAGGCTGGCCGCGAACCTGCGATCCTCCAGTCTCAGCCTCCCAAGTACTGGGATTACAAGTGTGCGCCACCATGCCCAGTGGACAAATATTTCTGATGGAGTGGAGTTGGTGAAACAGTAATCTGGATAACTTGAAGTAGCTCATTTTCACAGAAGATTATTGTTTCTTAGCTATTTTTCCCTGTAACAGATTCTATCTCATTCAATAGAATAAAGAGAATAAAAGTAAGTTAGAAACAGAGCCCTTTCTCCAAAATTATCACAAAACATAGTTGTCTAAGCTTTGATATTAGGTCTCACCCTATTCATTAAATGTGGGTTGCTGTGAATTTTCTTTAGAATCATTTATTTTCAGGTATGATTGAAGGCTACCTAGAGCTTACTGTGCATCTTTTTGAAGCAAATACAATACTTATTTTATACATATATCTGACAATTTCAAAATGCTTGATGTGTGAAATAGATGAATATAAGGTGGGAAGTTACAGAAAAAAGAAAAGCATATAGAAAAATACATTTGAATGTAGAAATAGATTTTTAAAAAAGGAGCTTTAAGGTGACTATAATTTTTTCTTTTTTGGTGGTACTAGGGATTGAACTCAGGGGTATTCTACTTCTGAGCTATACCCCCGGCCCTTTTTTATTTTTTGTTTTGAAACAGGGTCTTGCTAGTTTGCTAAGAGTCTTACTATGTTGCTGAGGCTGTCTTTGAATCCTCTTGTCTCAGCCTCCCAAGTACTGGGATTATAGGCGTGTGCCACCATGCTGAAATCTTTGACCAGGCTATTTAATGCCAACTCTACCCATTATCCCTTTCCCATACTATATTTCCTTTTTATATAGCATTTATCACTTACTAAAGTACTAGGTAATTTACCTTTCTATCATATTGGTTGTTCAGTGTGTGTATCTTATCACTAGAAGTAAGCTCTGCAATGAATCCTATATGCTTTCTTTTTTGGTGTATACCTATTACTTAGAATGATGATTTGTTTGTGGTTTCAGCTATAGACTTCTTAACAATCAATGCTTGCTTGATGATAACATTTTCTTGGTGAAGTCTTTAAGGGCCTGTTTTACCTGCTGGTTCCTTAAGGTGTAAATAAAGGGATTCAACATGGGAGCAACGGAGGTATTAAGTACTGCTATACCTTTGTTTAGAGCCACACCTTCTTTTGCAGAAGTTTTTACATACATAAAAATGCAACTTCCATAAGAAATGGAAACCACAATCATATGGGAGGAACAAGTGGAAAAAGCCTTTTTCCTTTGCTGGGCAGAGGGAATCTTCAGAATTGTCCTAAGGATGAGTATATAGGAGAGAATCACCAAGGCCAAAGTTACCACGAGTGTGAACACTGCTAAGAAAAAGGCCATACGCTCTAGAAGCTCTGTGTCTGTGCAGGCGATCAGCAGCATGGGAGAAGAGTCACAGGTGAAGTGGTCAATAATGTTGGAGTCACAGAAATCCAATTGGAGGCCCAAGATCACTGGGGGGAAAATAACGAGAAAACCAGCCAGCCAGGAGCTGGTTACAAGACAGCCACAGACTTTGTCACTCATGATAGCTGTGTAATGCAGAGGCTTGCAGATGGCCACGTAGCGATCATAGGACATGACAGCCAGAAGAAAAAATTCTGTTGCTCCCAGAAGGATTAAAAAAAATACTTGTGCCATGCAAGCATTATAGGAAATGGTTGTGTCCCCCGTAACAATGCTGATCAGAAATCTAGGAATGCAGACTGTCGTAAATGAAATTTCTAAGAAAGAGAAGTTCCTGAGGAAGAAATACATGGGAGTTTTCAAATGGACATCTGACAGTGTTAACATAATGATGGTCATGTTTCCACTCACGCTCATTAAGTATGTGATCAACATGAAGAAGAATATCACAATTTGTAACTCTGAGTCATCTGTGAGTCCCAAAAGAATAAATTCTATAACTGATGTCTTATTTGGCATAGTTAAGCTCTGAATTCTGATAGGTCTGTAGGTAAAAAGAAAAGTGAATTTCAACTCGTGATACAATTTCAAATAGATTTGTAGTGCTTTTATTCTGCACAAAGAACTTTACTAGATGCATTGAATGAGAAGTAGCAAAATAGCTATCCATCAAAAGTGAAAGCTCATATCAGAACTTATTAGGGAGGGAAAGAATTAATCTGTTTTATTACTTTAAAAACATTTTTATCTCAGCTTTGGAAATTGTGTCATATGTTTCTGATTATTTAGTTAACACACAGAAATAATTTTTAGCAGTTATAAAAAGGGGTAATGATAAATGCTTAGCTTTGTTGTGCTTGAGGAAGATTGAACAAGTTATCAAAATACAGTGATTTTGAAAACATAATGATCATAAAACAAAAATGATAATGCTGTCATTGCAAAACTTATTTTGGGTCATAAGTCAATCTTTTCTTGTTTTTAATATACTTTTATTAGTACATTGTAGTTATTCATCATAATGAGGTTCAGAGTGATAGAAACAGACACGCACAAGCACTTGGTGTATTTTCCTCCAGATTCTACCTCTCTTACTCCCCCTCCTGTACACATTATTGGGATTGGTATGGATAATTTCATACATGAAAATAACATTAGTTGAACTATTTCCTTCATTAAGTCTCTCTTTTTCTCCTCCCCTTCCTTTTCCAAATCCCCTTCCACTATTCTACTGGTATTTCTCCTCATTTCTCTGAAGTCTCTTGTTTTCCAGTTTCTGTCTAGCTTCCACATAAGAGAGGAAACATATGACCCTTCACTTCTGAGACTGGCTGATCTCACTTAGCATAAAAATATTTTTCTAAATGATTTATGTTCATAGAAAATGTTAAACAAGAAAATGGGAAATCCATCCCCTTTTACCATTAGGCAAAATTACCCCTATTAGCTGCTCTTTGACTGAAGATGAAACAAATATAAACAAGCCCTTATTAATAAACAAGGTCATGATATAAAAGTTCTAATTTGACTTCTTAAATGTAGTCAATAATGTAAACAATGAAATAGATCAGATTAATCCCATTAACAATAAATATATTATGTCAAAAAACTGTTGCATGACAACCTTTATCAAGATCTGCTTTGAAAAAGAATAATCTGCTAATTTTCTTGTATGTCTAGGATGTGATAAGTGAAAGAAATATATTAGAAGGAAGACAATAACAATCATATAGCAAAATACGATGAATTGTATTTCTTCCTCTTCTTCCCCCTCTTTCTTCCTAATATAGCAAAGATCCATATAAGTTGTACTCTATGCCAAACAATCCTTCTTGTATGTTCTATTGTAGTATATGCAGATAGTGTAGCATCCATGTTTGCATAATTTCCAGTGTTTAACGCCAACTCAGGCTTAACTTTATTTGACTAATGAAAGGATGAATTAATCATCCATAGATGTATATGCAGTCCTGATTAGTACTAGCTTCAAGATGCAGGGATTTGTTTTAGCTCTATGGACTAAATTCATGCACCAATTATTTTGAATGAGTCAGTCCTGACTAATATAGATACCAGTAGAGGTGTGTGACAACAAAATGGGAATTTTAGGTAATGAGAATCTTAGAATTCCAATGAGGCAGTTACTCAATAGCTTGAAAAGACTTTCCTGGGTTGCTGAGTATGATCTACTCCTACTAGTACTAGGAGAAGAGAAACCAGCTGGGCAGTTCTTGAGTGAACCCTGAGCGCAATCCGAGTTAATGAAGAGTGCAGATGACGATGAAATCGGAGTAATGAATCTGTGTTTGTTATGTCTACACTGGAGCATACCACCAAGGCTTAGCTAAGAAAATGCTGCCTAACTCCTCCTGGAAACAGGTGTTGTACATTTCTGAACTCACCTGTGACAAATTTAGGAAAATCTAGGCAGAGAAAATAATGCAAGAATTGACAAAATGCCTTCATGATCCATTTCAAAGAGATTAAATTGTTGAGTTCTTTGCTTTAGAAAGATAAGTAACAATGTGGATATAGAATAGATATACTCAGTTTTAAGTTAGTCAAGTCATAGTTTAAGCTTAGTTTTCTGATGACCTATAATAAGAGAAAGACAGATTTTAGGCAGAAAAAATATTCCTTCATTTCTTATAGCTTTTATCAAATTACTTCTCTGTTGTATAGCCACTCAGTTATTAGAACTTAAAGGTTTTGTCCTTTGCCATAAACCATCCATTCCTCAATCCAAAATCCAATTGGTGAGGATGAGAAAAATCTAATACACAAAAACATTTTTAATTTAAATGCCACGTTTCGTGATTTTTCTGACATCGTTCAGTGATACAGGTTTTCCAAAAATCTTTTCTCCAAAAGATGACATCTGTATGTTTTAAAGGTAAGGTTAGAGGGGTTTGTTTGGGAGGGAAACATAATAGAGACATCCTTGGAGACAGAAATAACTAGTGCATCTATAACACAATTAATTTGGCAACACTTTAATCAGGTTCTCTTGGGAGCCATTAGGTATTTCAGGAATATAAAATTCCACCTGTAATGTCAAAATTTGCATGAAACAAAGGGAAAGACTGTTGAGATGATTGCTTGAATAATTTTTGTAAATTATCCTTCAATTGCTGCTTTAAATGAAGAGAGACTCACCTTGGCTCCCTAGTAATTTTCAATGAGAAAACATGAATTAAGAGGTTGGCATGTAATTGTGGCCTAAAAGAAATCCCAACTAGAGATTCTATATCACAAATACATATGAAGAAATAATTTTCTAGATAGAACTGAAGTTCTTTGGGGGAAAGACCATGCATTCTAGTTGAGTGAATTAGCAAAGTATTGCATACACGACACTTGAGGATTTAGAGGACAGATGAAAAGTGTGCCTAAAGACTAGGTAGTTTACGGTTTAATTTGAGATAGGTCATTAGTGTAATGGATTCCAGATTTCCAATTAATGGGATCATGGAATGCCAGACCACATGTTCCATGTTTTACAATGATAAAGCTAAAACAGTACCTGTTAATAGGGAACATTTGGAGGGCTGGATGTCCTGATTATGGTAAACAACGCTTTCAGATTAGCAAGAAGAAGAAACCTAATAGTTTGAATCTACTTGAGTAAGGTATCTCACTACTATACTAGTATCAGCCACAGAATCCCTGACCTTCGAAAACCAGGCATTCTCATTAATATTCAACTAAATTTTATTTTGCTTCCTTTTTGTTTCTTTTCCTTTTTATTACATAATCCTAATGATAACTCACTAAAGTACGTACTGTTATGCCCTCATTTTACAGATGTATAGACCAAGACTTAGATATATACTACTAGTATGTTATAATATATATGTATTCTTAGCTTTTTTTATACTTGGTAATAATAAATGGATGTGTCTTCCCTTTGCATTTTAAAAATATCACTATATTAATATTATTCTTCATAAATGTAATTTGCTAAAATAATTCCCTACTACTACTGTACATTTATTTATTTTTTTTAAAAACTGAGATTTTATTTATTAATTTTTTACTGGTGCATTGTAATCATACATCTTGATGGGTTTCAGGGTGGTAGAAGTATACATGCACACATAGATCAATTAGCTCTCCCCCAGTTCCCACCCGCACTCCCTCCCCCTTCCCTCCTTCTCATATTCAGCATAGTAGTTGACTTTGATAAGTTCATGTATGTGCATCCTGTGTATTGGGGTGTTTTCCCTCTTCCTCCCTCCCATCTCCCTCAGTTAGGTCGCCTTCTTTACTCATCTAAGGATTTCTCCATCTTTGTCTGGAGTCACTCCTATGCCCTATTCTCCCTAGCTTCCGCATATTAGGGAGAGCATCCGACTTTTTACTTTTTGTGACTGACTACTTTCTTTCCTTATTTTTTAATTAAGACTTACATTAAAGAAAGTACGCAGTACTTAATCTCTCCAAAACATCCATTTGGAAAGAATATTT
>PVJS01019290.1:21502-33966 GCA_004027185.1 Glis glis | reverse complement strand
TTTTGTGTATAGCTGCTTATATGTATGTGTGTGTTTGTGCATGTCTGTATTTGTGTGGGTATGTGTATAAATTTTATGCATAGATATAAATGTATATGTGTTTGTGTGTATGTTTTTTGCGTGTAGATGTATATGTGTGTGTGTGTGTGTGTGTGTGTGTGTGTGTGTCTCCCATGGCACATTCTTTTTTTTTTGTGGTACTGGGGATTGAACCCAGGGACTTTCTACCTCCGAGCTACACCCCCAGTCCTATTTTTTATTCTTTATTTTGAAACAGGGTCTCACTAAGTTGTGGAGGGCCTCACTAAGTAGCTGAGGCTGGCCGCGAACCCAGATCCTCCGGACTCAGCCTCCCAAGTACTGGGATTACAAGCGTGCGCCACCATGCCCGGCTCCCATGGGACATTCTTACCCTCAAGGAGCAGAGGACTCTTTTTACCAGCTCAGGGCCTTCTGCCTGGGAGGCCTGGCCCTTCTGCGGGCATGTAAGGACAGTGCGGCACTCAGAGCTGTCCTCACCTGCCCTTGTGGCAGTGCCACCCCCACAAGCCACAGACAGGGGAGGAGCCCGGCTTGTGGCAAGAGCCGGAGATCCGCACACCTGAGGTGGTGTTTCACCTGCTTCAGCCTGGGTCTTCTGTGGCCTCCAGGGTGGCAGGGGAGGATGCTGGCAGGAATCGAGTAGGGCAGCTGAAGGCTTCCTCCATGCTCGCAGGCTCTGCTGACGGTCAGCTCTCAGGGAAGACCCCGAGGATACCACCCATGAGCAACCTTGGCTAGTTGTTAAGTTCCTGGACGCTCAGGCTTCTCACCTGTATAATGGGAAGTTTTGAGTTGAGAATCATAAACGTTATTTCACGTTAGTTACCTGTTACTAGATGAACAGTTGATCTCAGAATTCCCAGCTTTCCAATTTTTCCAGAAAAGATAGACATCTGAAGTTTTACATAACTCCTGTAATTTTTCATGGTGGCAAAACATCAAAGAATTTTTTTTAAAAACACAGCATGGTATAAATAAAACATCCAGACATGGTGGTTCAAGTCACTATCTATGGTCCAAATATGGTGGTTAGGTCACTATTTTGTGATCTCTGCTGTCAAGAACCTGGCACATTGGTGGGCATCAACTAAACACTAGTATATATAATATATATCATATTGTATAATTGTGTATAATATGTAATATGTATAATACACATGATATATAATATACATATGTATGTAGAATATATATTTATTTAAAATTATGTATATTACCAATGGGATGCTGCTAGCCCTGGGAATGAAAGAGAGAAGTGGGGAGAGGGACAGAAGCAGAAATTTGACGTGCAGGGGACAGTAGCGTGGGATGGTCAGAGGGGGCTTAGGGGCTGTGAAGGGAGAGATCCAGTGGTAACAGGTGCCTGGCCCTGTCTGACCCCACTTCCCCACTGGTGCAAGGAAGAACCAGCCCATGGCTTCAACCTTGGGATGCTTAAGATGGAGTTACCAGGGCCTGATACTTCACCTTTCCTCCTGGAATCATAGGGCGGAATGGGCCCCGGTTCAAAGTCAAGCGCTTCCCCCAACCCCAGTCACTGAGCTGCAGGATATGGTGTCTCCAGAATAAAAGGGGTCCAGATTAAAGCTGGAGGGCATGTGTGTGTGTGTGTGTGTGTGTGTGTGTGTGTGTGTGTGTGTTGCTGGGGATTGAAGCCAGGGCCTCAGACATGCTAAGCAAGTGTTCTACCACTGAGTTATATCCCAAGCCCTTTTTATTTTGAGACAGGGTCTCACTAAGTTGCCTTGGCTGGCCTTGAATTTGTCATCTCCTGCCTCAACTTCCCCAGTAGCTGGGATTACAGATGCGCACCAGTGCACCTGGTTCTAGGGGGGATTTCTGAGTTGTTCAAGCCCGCATTTGGTATTACCAGACTACAGCAGATGACATTGCCCCCCTGGGTTTACAGATTCTACCCAGCGCACAGAGGGCTGGGACCATGGAGGGGAGGTGTGGGTGTGTCCGTGAGCCCAGCTGCTCACCTAACAGGTGCTTTCTTCCAAATCATCTCCACCAGTGTCCAGGGAGCTGCCACTGCCTTGGGCACAGTCTTCAACTTCCCGAGATTTAGTTTCTTCGTCTTCCAAGTGGGGATAATAACACTGGGCTCTCACATGTGCTGGGAGGACTGAGTGGTGCAACTCTTCCCTTATTTCTCTCCAGTTTGCATTTGTCTCTTTGATCCCCACCCTTGCTTCCCCTTTGTGGGTGCAAGCTTTCCAAGAGGCCTGGCTCATCCTAGCCCTTCTCTTTTTTTCCAGAGTCCACCCAGAGGGGCCTGAAAAGGAGAGACCCACAAGGTCTCTGGCCACTAAACTCTTTATTCATGCAGGTCCTGTGTCGACAGGTGGAAATACAGATTTCAACATCTGCACTCCTCAGGAGTTCAGACTTGGCAGAGAGACGGGGGTCCACTTCTCAGCTTGCTTGGATCCGGTCAGGAGGGATGGGGAGTGTGGTTAGAGCCAGTTCAAGGATCCACATTCACTTGTTTACCCTTGGGGGCAGTATAGCCTGGAATTAAGTGTGGACCCAGAGGCGGGCAGCCTCTCTGCTCCAGTCCCAGCTCTGCTTTTATGCCTCAGCAAGTTAGTGAGGCCCTCAGCAACATAGCGATACCCTGTTTCACAATAAAATATTTTTAAAAAAAGTGCTGGAGGTATAGCTCAGAGGTAGAATGCCTCTAGGTTCCAGTACCCCAGTATATATACATGTGTGTGTATATATACTTTTTTGAGCATTTACTATGATTCTGGGGAGCTGGAATGAACGTGGCCTGTGATCCATTGTGGGGCCCATAGACCGTGGGGGAGACAGACACTGAGCAGAAAGTACAGCTACATAGAAGGCTACAAAGAAGGAAGTTCAGGGAGCTATGAGATAAATACAGAGAAACCTGCCATAGCCTGGTGCAGCTTCCCAAATGGTAAGCTGGTGTTTTTAATGCTAATAATAATAACTAACAATTCTGGAGAACTCGCTATCTGCCAGGCATTTTGCATGTATGATCTCATCAAATCCCCAGAGCAAGCCATTGATACAGATGTTATAAAGCAGCTGTGGCCCAGGAGGTGAAGTAATGCCTGTGATCACTAGACCATCAAGTGGCGCACTCCAATTTGGGCACAAGAGCTCAGAGTTGTGCAGGGGATGGCCACAGGCAGCTCTGGGCTTCCACTCATCCTGGTTGGAGGTTGGCAACCTGAGTGTGATGAGAAGCAGCCTCAAGCATGCCCCTTCTTCTCTTCTCAATAGCATACGTAAGTCCCCATAAGGTAGGAGAAGACACCCGGAAAAAGTAGCCATGCTCGAAGGAAAGACTGGCCTGCAATACGGAAGTGAGAGGGCCACGTCCATCTCCTGCCTTTGGCGGTGACCTGGTTGTCTTTTTCCTTCAGGGATGCACAAACTTGGCTTTCCTTCAAACTTCCTGGGCATGTATTTTTTTAACGGACTCATGACATCTATGGAGTGAGGTCTCCCATAGGTGTGTTTCTGACTTTCCCTTTTAATTTGGCATCAGTTGAGGTTCAGGAGGTGCCTGGGGTCTATTCCTTTGAAGAACAAGGGACAATGGAAGTTGCCTGATTTTCAGCTCTTTGTGTTGCTGCCTGGGGCTCTGTGAAATGTTCCAGGGACCGGCCCCTCAAGTCAGGAAATGGATGGGGAGGAAACATATATCTGCGATCCTTCCAACACTTGGACAAAGACAGAGGCCCATGAGGGAGAAGGAACAGATTCATAACATTAAATCGTCTCAGACTTAGGGACAGCATGAAGCCAGAGAACTAGAAGGATTCTTGGTGTTGGAAGTTATTTTCCTCCCAGATCCTCCAAAGATGCTTGCCTGGTTGACCATGGCGAAGTGCTCTACTCATAAGCCATCTTATAGGCATGGTGAAGGTTGAGCATATTGGTACTGGGCAAGAGAAGAAGAGGCACGGATATATTTTTAGAACCAAATTGGACAACTCCTTCTCTTTGTTGTTCTGAATGTTCAAATGTCCAGATGTAGCCAGGTGTGGTGGTGCAAGCCTGTAATCCCAGTACTTGGGAGGCTGACACAGGAGGAACACAGGTCTGAGCAACTTAGCATGCGCTCAGCAACTTAGTGAGACCCTGTTTCAAAATAAAACATAAAATGGGGCTGGGGGTGGAGTTCAGAGTTAGAATTCCCCTGGGTTCAATCCCCAGTGACGCGCACACACACACACACACATACACACACACACACACACACACACACACACACACACACACACACAAAGTCCAGACACTTTTTTCCCCCTTCAAACTTCTGTTTTCCATCTTCAGCTGGAAGTGGTCAGGACCAAAACTGAAAGTGGTGGCATCCAGGAGTGAGGCTGACCTGTCTTTAATGGAATCTTTTATCTTGGGGTGGCCGGGGTGAGACCTGGTGCGGGGCTAGGTTGGGGAAGACCTCATGACATAGCTCAGTATTTAGTCATATGTTCAGCAGTAATGGATATCTGCTTTTTAATGCCAGGACTTGTTTTGGGAACTGTAGATTCAGAGACGGTGAAGAGGTGAAGAGAAGCCATTTTTGATCTCTCAGGACTTTGAGGACCAACGATGGAGAGACTACATAGTCAAAATATTCTTTATTTTTTTTTTTGTAAAAACTTGACAAGGGACTGTATGATATGCTGTGGTTACACTGAGCAGTGTAACTCATTCTACTGGGCCAGGGAAGGTGGGCAGGCAAGCAAGCTTCCAGAACTTTGATTTAAATGCTAAAGAATGTGTAACTGGAATAAATCTTAAGATTCCGTGTGACTCAGTCTGATCTTGGTGTTGTAGCATAAGTGATAGTAAAAAAGGTATATGTGATTTCTGAAAGTAATTCAAGCTTTATGCAGTTTCTGAATGAAGTGCTCAATGGGGGATCTGTAAATGTTTTCTCCTTATAGCTCCTCTACTCAGGATCCTCCACATGGAGACTCCCTGAAATTCTTTCTATTTCACAATCTCAACTATCAATGCCACAATCTTCCTTATTCTCAGCGCTCTCTCTCTCTCTCTCTCTCTCTCATTTCTTTTTTTTTTTGTTTGGTACTGGGAATTGAACCCAGGGACTTTATACCTCTGAGCCCTCTTTATTCTTCATTTTTCAAACAGGGTCTTGCTAAGTTGCTGAGGGTCTTGCCAAGTTGCTGCGGTTGGCCTTGAAGCTGCGATTCTCCTATCTCAGCCTCCCAAGTACTGGGATTACAGGCAGGCACCACCACGACTGGCTTCTTCTATTTTCTAAAATCGCATGCACTTTTCTAATATGGCCTATATCCCAGTTCTTTGTTACCTCAGTCTCTCTGCATTCCGTAGGCATCCTCATTAGGAATATTGCCCCTTGAAGAAGTAGGGAGGGGAGAAGACCCTGAATACTCATCATTTTAATGATTTTTATTCCTGTTGCAGTTCAGTGGAGTTCCACCAAGGTGAGCATTGGGAGGAAGACCACCTTGGCAAGGGGGAGTCTTGGGTAAAGGCATGGAGGCATACAAGAAAACACTGTATGTGAGAGAGCAACCAGGTGTGAACAGAGCTGGGGATGCACCTGGGGGAGTGGGAGGGAGGCAAGCTGGGAGACATTAAAACGGACTGGTTTGTGAATGGCCTCGAGGCCAGTGACGGGCAATCTGGACTTGATCCTGAGGGTGATGGAATCCATCCAGCATTCTTGCTTTGCTGGGTTTTGATCTGGGTAAGAGAGCGTGCGATTTGTGTTTTCAAGAAGATGGCTCTGTTGGCTTGAGGAAGGTTGGTTTAGATAGAGAGAGAGGCGCATAGTTAGAAAACAAGGTGAGGAAGCTGTTTCAAACTCCTGCGTAGTGAGACCTGAATTAGTGATAGGAAGGAGGGACGCGGGAGCTTGCTGAACAGACAGGAGACAATGGCTTCGCCCTTGCCAGGGTGCACCCAGTTGTCAAGGTGGTTGGGAAGGCGGGCATCGGGCCCAGCACCCATGGGTACTCTGTACCTTGGCACCCCATCCGAGTGTGCAGTATGGTAATTGAACCTGTAATTAATTACAAGTCAGGGCTTGGAAGCCTCTTTCTGAAGACACGGTCCTGTGGACTCAGAACAGGCATCAGGGTGGGGCTTTTCCACATTTCCAGCTTCCCTGGCCACTTCCCACACAGACCGTCATCTCCCAGGATCAACCTGGCAGTACTGGCCTCTTTCTCAACCCATTGCTCCTCCCTGTATGGCTTGAAATATAGGCGGAGGCAATGAGAGCCTCTTTCCCGAGGCGCATCCAAGAGGGAGGAGACCAAGAGACCCAGCCTTCTGAGGACAACCAGAACTCAGGCCAAACTCCACCAGACTGGTGAGTTGCCTCACCTCCTGGCCTCAGTTTCCTCATCTGTAAAGTGGAAAGGAGTGCCTCCCTCAGAAGGTTGTGAACATCTTGAGATAACCCCTATAAATTTCTTAGCTCTGTGCTCAGCACATAGTAGGTGCTTAATACATGTTCATTTCCTTCCACTCAATTTTGACTTACTGCTTAGAAGGAGAAGTAACTAGGTCTGGAAACTGTTAGAATGATCATTTTACAGATGAGGACACTAAGGCTCACACACAGGGGGTAAAAGTATGTGTACACTTCACCGGTTGTAGAATAGGGTTATTATTGTCTTAGAGCCAGAAACATGCCCCAACTGAAGGTGGATTCTGACATCTGGCTCTAAAGGACTTCTAGAACCAAAGTTCTGAAACACACAGCACTTTAGTTGACCAGGGGACTGGGAAGTTGGATTCAAGAGCTATAGAAAGTTTCAAGACAATCTGTTCTCTCAACCAGAGCGATGCCGGTGGTCCCCTCAATAGGAGGTTGGTCCATAAGAGACCTATCATAGACTTCGATGAAGGGGACCAAGCTGCTTTGCAGAAATTAGGAGAAGAAGAGAAGCAAGAACCATATTCCAGGCTCCAATGTGGGGGGACACTGGAGGCCTTAGCAGGACAGCTCTCAGCCTGGGGACTTGATGAGGACAGCCCTGGAGAACCCTCTTCTTTCTGCCACGAGGGTCAGCTGAATCCCAGAATGCTGTATTCATTGTCCTTTTATATACATGACATTTAACTTACACAATTCAACTTTGAAACAAACAAAAATGGTAACAAGATAAAAAAAATCATAATACACAGATGATTCTGACCATTATTGTACTCACTGAGCATGGGCACAGCTCGTTGGGTAAGTGATCTGCCAGCTGGGTGTCAGCTAACTCCCAGTCCATGTGCCTCTCTGCGTAGGAGTGCCCTGCAGCACCCAGTGTGAGCCTGGTAGTTAACAATATTTCCATACAACATTGCTTAAGTGCATATCTATGTGATTGTCTTGAGCCCAAGTGAAGAATGCTGATTTGTTCCAACAAAGAAGAGAAATCTGGACAGATTGAGAGAAGGTATGTGAGTCTCCACTAAGAATCCTATGATGGTGATTCCTGATGCTTCTCAGCTTCTAATCCTTTTCTCCTTCTGAGGACACAGAAGACTGAGAAATTTTGAGCTCAGGTTGGGGCCATGTGACAGTTCTGATCAAGAAGTCATGAGCAGAACTGATGTGTGCTGCTTCGAGTGGAAGTATTTAATTGCCAGAGCAAGGACCTCCAGAGCTCACTGTTCCTCTGACTTGGTAATCATTGGTGGCTGCTTTCTGAGCCTTTGCTCCTGAGTGACTATGACAAATAGAACCTCCCTGCCTATCTGTGTGAGAAACACGTGGAGCTGAGTGAGAGACACATCTTTGTGGTTTTATCTGAGGTTGTGGGCTTGCTTGTCACAGCAGCATAACCCAACCCATCCTGACCGACACAGAGATGTGTGTGTGCGCATGGGAGGGGATTGGGGATTGAACTCAGGGGTGTTCTACCTCTGAACTACAACCCCAGCCCTTTTTGCAATTTTTAATTTTGCAACAGGATCTCACTAAGTTGTGGAAGCCTTGCTAAGCTGCTGAGGCTGACCTTGAACCTGCAATTCTCCTATCTCAGCCTCCCAAGTACTGGGATTACAGGTGCACCACCATGCCCGGCTCTGGTAAAGAGATTTTTAAAGAGGAATTCAGGGTTCAAATAGTTGTTACCCTATGCTGTGACTTCAGAATCTATGTCTCTGTGTCTCCACTACAGTAGTAACAGGGCCACAATTGACAAGCTTAGTCTGTTTTAAACACTGTGCTTGGTACTTCACACACACGATCTCATTACATACCACTACCCTACGAGGATGATAGAGTAATTCCCGTTTTGTAGATAAGGAAAGGAGAGAGTGGTCAAATACTTTGTCCTAATTCACAGTGTCAGGGATGGATTTTTCTGACACCGAAGCCAGTGTTCTCTTCATAACACCACCTGTCCTCACAGCTTTGGGACTGGGTTCCCCCAAGGGAAAAGGCCAGGCAGCTGGGGGTTTGGCAATGGAGCTGCTCCACCCAGTCTTGGCCACCGTCATGGCAACCCAGTCCCCACCGTGTGCCAAGCCTCGGAGCACCGCCACTTACCCCACACTCCCTCCTACACTAATGATATTTACTCTCGCCACCCCGGCAGGGCGTTTCGCTGCCTAATTACTATTTAGAAACCTCTGAAGGTGGAAAACATGATGTTAAGTGCTTAATGGTTAAAGCAGTCACGTCAATCTGGAGAGGAGGGGGTTCCTGGGGCTTGATGGCACAGAGCAGGGTGGAGAGACTGGGGATTTGGACCAAAGACGGCCCAGTGTGTCATAGAAGGGCGGGGTGGAGGCGCCCAGGTCGAAGCCAGGACTCAGGTTATCTGGGTTATGTTGGGTATATCATCCACCATTGTCACCCCCGGCTTTCTCCTGGAGCCAAATCCCTGTTTTTTTCCTCCATTTTATCACAAATGCAATAGCCTGTTTACTAAGCACTTACTGAGCGCCAGGGAGCAGGTTAAGGACCTGCTGATTATCATTTCATCTATTCCTTACTAACACGAGGTAACCTCTCGTCCCCTCCTGGCATCTGAGGCTGACAAGGGTGATGTGACTTGTTCATGAATAGCTGTAAATGGCAGATGGGAACCCAGGTCTGTCTGGCTCCTGAGCTTGGACTCTTACACTTCAGGCCGCCATGTCTCTTTTGAATGAAATTTGAAAGAGCAAATCTAGACATCTCTGGATCTCTGGAGTCACCACGCCATGCCTCTGACACCTGAAGAGACCTCGTTCCTGTGCCTTTTAATGTGTCGGGAACATGGTACCCACTTCTCCAAGGCAGGGATTGTGAGTATATAGATAAAGTATTAAAAAATTAGTGTTCTTCCTGGAGATTCATAGGTGTTAGTTCTGGAAGGCAGTTCAGGGATGCGTCTCCCTACCCCAGACTTAGGAATTTATCATTCTTTTGAATTTCTTTCATGATGGGGAGCTCACCACTTACCGAGACAGCCTTTCCTCAGGTTGTACAGTGCTCTGTCTCAGGGAGCTCTACCTGAGAGAAGATGCAGGCAGGGAGCAGCTTCACCCCCAGGGGATGCGGGGAGAGTAGGAGGAGAGGAGAGGAGTGGGCATTTAATGGCCGCGTCCTGGTGGGTGTCCAGGGGGGCACGCCTGTGATGGCAATGACTAGATGTGATAATGGGCCATTTCCCTAATTGGCATTAATGACACCATTTGGTCTGCGCATCCACCTCCTGCTTTCTCCCCTGCCACACCTCGCTGAATCTCCGCTCTGAATGGCGACATCTGACGTGTGGACATGACATCCCACTTGTCTGGCCTACCCTGCTTGGTCTTGAGAGCAGGAGCAAAGGGTTAGCCTAGGTTCTGGTCTGCTTTGCCCTGGATACAAGTGAAAGTCTGGTTTCCTTCCAAAGCAGGACGCTCCCTTTTCTTTTCTTTCTTTTCTTTTTCTCTTCCTCCTCCTCTCCTCTTCTTTTTCCTTCCTTCCTTCCTTCCTTCTTTCCTTCCTTCCTTCCTTCCTTCCTTCCTTCCTTCCTTCCTTCTTTCTTTCTTTCTTTCTTTCTTTCTTTCTTTCTTTCTTTCTGTTGTTGTACTGGGGATTGAACCCAGGGGCATTCCACCTCCAAGCTACATCCCCAGTCCTATTTTATTTTCTATTTGGAAATAGGGTCTCACTGAGTTGCTGAAGCTGGTCTCAAACCTGCAATCCTCCTGTCTCAGCCTCCCAAGTATGGGGATTACAGGAGTGCACCACCACCCCTGGCTGCCCTGTGTTTCTGACTGCTACTCTTTTCATTAACTCCAGGTGGCTTTTATAATCCCCATCTTACAGGTGAGGAAACTGAGGCCCAGAGAAGCTAAAGTCTCGCCCTATGCGAGAGGGAATGGGGTAGGTAGGTATATGGCAGTGCTGCACCTTGCTCAGACACAAAGGCAGGAAAGTGGTCTTTCCCATATGAAAGTTCAGAGCTCTGACTCTACCAGTCCAGGCCACGGCACAGGCGGTTTAGGGTTTCTGCTGTGCAGCCGCTGTAGCCTGGTGGGAAGGAGGCAGAAGGGGTGACTGAGAGTCTCTTACCTGCTCTGGGCTCTGGGATCCCCTGGGGGAGTCAGCACAAAGCCACCTGTCCTGCCCTCTTCCGAGCAGGGCTGGCCACGATGCAGACTGTGCAAGGCCCGTGGGAACATGAGTATGTCCTTCCCCTCTGAGCCTCGGTTGTCCCAGCTACAGAGGGAAGAGGTGGGACTGAGTGGCCTTGCAGGACTGTCCTCCCGATTGGAAGTAGTTTCCCTCAGGTAGAACCAGCTTGAGAATAGGAAGGAGGAGGAGATCCCTGCCCTGACCTTGGGAAGCTCACAGTCAAGAGCAACGGAGCTCACACGTGTAGTCACACGCACAACTGCATGCGTTCGAATTGTGCTAAGTGCCACAAAGGAACAGCCAAGCTTCGCGAGCTCCGAGAATGAAGTGACAATGCTCCCGAAGTGACGTTTCCAGGTGGCCTCGGGTACGCTGAGGTCCCTGCGCACTTATGGAATTTCTCTTTTTACCCTCCGTACCCCCTGCTCCCAAAGGTTGGGACTTCACTGTTTTTTTTTCTTTTAATTCATTAATTTATTCAAATCCCTCACTCGTGTTCAGTAACTGCCTCTTGAACTTGAGCATGTGTTGGAGACTCAAGATAGAGCAGAGAACAATCAGATGCGGTCCCAACCCTGGGGATGTGGCAGCAGAGCGGGGACGGGCAGAACACAACCACCTGCACCCTGATGGAAGACCCCGGCAAGTGCCCAAAGAAAACGAAGCAGGGCTGGAAGACGGAAGGGGGGGGGGAGCACTGGGAGGTGGCTAGGAAATGTCTCTCTGAGGAGGTGACATTGAAGTGAGATCTGACCAGCACATGCCAGCCCTGCAAGGGCCGGGGGAGGACATAGCAGGTGCAGGGAACAGCAAGTGGAAAGGACAGGAGACAGCAAAGAGTTTGGTGTCTTCATAAAATAGCAAGAAAGGGCTCTGGCTCTCCCTGACAGTCCGTATCCTTGTGACCCAGTAGGACATAAAATTTGAACCAAGCCAGGCATGGTGGCACATTCCTATAATTCCGGTACTTGGGAGGCTGAAACAGGAGGATTGCAGGTTCAAGGCCAGTCTCAGCAACTTAGGGGGGCCATCAGCAACCAAGGGAGACCCTGTTTCAAAATAAAAAACAAAAAGGGCTGGGGGGTGTAGCTCAGAGGTAGAATGCCCCTGGGTTCAATCCCCAGTATAACACACACACACACACACACACACACACACACACTGGACCACACGCTGCTTGTCCTGGAACTCTTCTGAAGGTGCAGGCAGCTCCCCAAGCCATGGACCTGACCATCTCCAGTCCCCCCACTTCTGCTTCTGCCCACGCCTTCCTTCCTCGTATCTCCCTCACTGCTGTGCTCCCAGCATGCTTCATGGCTGAGCCCCAGAAGCCCGAAGGCCTCTTTTGGGACAGAAGTTCTTACTCAACCTTGAGGTCAGAGAATCTTTCCCCAGACAGAGGTCTGTCTGTCTCTGATGTGGTGTGCCTGGGGGCACATGGCATCTCTTTGACCCAGGCTCACAGATTGGGCAAGGCCAAACTGGGGTTGGCAAACTTCATTCATTCATTCATTCATTCACTCATTCATTCATAGCTATTAGCACCACCAGCAACAGAAGTAAGAATAACAAGATGACAGTTACTGAGGTGAAGTTAGCAAGGAAGATGGATTTTCAAAATATAGTTTTATTGGTGCCTTGTACCATACATCATGTTGAGGATTAGTGTGATAGGAACATGCATGCACGGAGCACCCAGGAGATGTTTTTTTTTTTTTTTTGCGGTACCGGGGATTGAACCCAGGGACATTCTATCTCCGGGCTACACCCCGAGCCCTATTTTTTATTCTTCATTTTGAAACAGGGTCTCACTAAGTTGCAGAGGGCCTCA